>JAWQRP010003369.1:0-13491 GCA_033557875.1 Quadriops clusia
GGTTCATTAACTGCCTAATCGCAGACTCATCAACTACTCGCGACCTATTTAGCAATTGCAATAATGCAATATGAGCATTTATGATGATTCCACTACGCAGGTTAATGAACCTGTTACAACGGCAAACAAGTCACAGTCACCAGGCAACAATAAGGTCTTAAAAAGGAGCAAAGTGAGCAGTCTGGAATCTAACACTTAAATGTTAAATTCATGGCAATTAAGTAACGGAAAAACACTAAGAGTCCAATGGTAATCAATCAACTACAAAAATACGCTTGAATGGATTAAATTAGCCTTATGATGCTAGTTATTACAACGTTATATAAATTATATAAATATCGGGCACCCACGGGCAGAAAGCAAGACCGCAAAGGGCAGAAAGTCGCTTGTGCAAAAGACACAGCAGAAAACCGCACAACGACCAGAAGTAGTCGAAGTCAATGCCTGGCGCATCACATTGTTTGCAAAAGAATGCAATACTAAATGTAACATTGCCTATTGAACTAGTTATAGCAAGAGTACAAGATCAACCACTGGCCATTTAATAACAATTGCAAATCAATAAATTATTGTAATTCAGAAAAAACAATTCAAATTAACAATAAATGCTAGTCAATTTAGTGAAGGCTATATATGTATTTACAAGATATATAATAATAATAAGAACCAAACAACTCCAATCTAAGTCCTCGGCCAGAAGGAGACGAAATAATAACACCAGAAAAACAGTAAATAGAGAAACCGGTGTAGGGAAAAAAGACATATCGTACACCGTACTGTTCGAACTAATACAAAATATGAAGATGTGGCATATTAATAATATATTTATCAAGGACACCTCTATGTTGTAATTTAATATCATTACCTTAAATTTTACGTTCCCTTCAGTTTCTTCTTCCTGTGAAAGATCTCGTTTTTCACATCGGATGAATTTAACAATAATAGGTCTATGCCCCCCATCTCTGCCTGGCAAGCGATGACAGCAATCAATGTCCATTTCATTAAGGCTAAAGTCCAACTTCTCCCGACATACCTCCATCCATTCTCCATCACCCTTTTCCGAACATCCTCGCCAGCCCTTTCTTCAACGCCAAAGAATTTTAAATTGTTCCTCCTTGCGCACTGCTCTTCCAAATCGATCACAACTGAAATTCTGCTCTCCAATTCTATCACCAAGATCCTGATTTGGTTTTGAAAGTTCTTCCTTACAACTGCCTCAAACTCTTCAGCAATCTTAAGTCCTCGTTTGTGAGGACCCTTTCAACAATTTTCTCAAATACAGACTCATCCAAGTCCTCCAGTCTAATTATATTTTACTTCTAGGCATATTAATAACAATGCAATCACACAACAGCCAAATAATTTTTATAATCATTTTTGGGAAGGGTACGATAAACGCACTTGAAAATAAGTGAAACTTATTTTTTATTATGTCAATTAAAATAAGAAAAAATATTGTAAAACAATTTGTCAATTGTAAAAAATTTCAAATTTCATATTTTTTAATATTCCTGACGAGGTTTTTATGAATACAAACGAAATGTTGAACCTGTATTTTATGCGCTACAAAACCAAAAATTAAAATAACAAATAAATATAAAAGGTGAAAGAAAAAATAAATTTAGATATAATAAATACTTAAAATCAACTAACCATAAATTACAGAGCAGTTTTGAAACGTCCATATAACCGAAACTAGTGATTAGTTTTAAAATTTATGATATTATTTTTTATATTTTTTACTATTTCTTTAATGTGTACAAATATTATTATTCCAATGTTAGCGCTAGTTCACAACTACATAGTTGAGAAATCGCATACAGAAATTACATAATAGCCTTGTTTCATGAAGCAGTCCCAAGCAGTTCCAAGCAGCCTTGAACAGTTAGCAGTCAATTGCGTTTAGAGAAATTTTGCGACCTTGAATGCTATTGGTCACTATTTGCCGGCAACTGTTCCGGACAGCTTCATGGAACAAGGCTAATATGTGGATATACTTACTTATAAATATGTGAGTGTGGCAGTATTGTGACTGCACGTGTGCGTGTGTGTGTATATATGTTTGTGTGTGCGTTTGTATATGTGCATGCATATGCATTCGTGTATGCATCAATGTAATCAGTTAACATTAGATAGTCATAGCGTACACTGATTGGAACGATGAATGGCACTCAAAACTATTATCGTGATAATTACTGTACATAAATGGATAACGAGATATCTCATCATTTAGTTTATAAATCAGGAATTTGGTCTTTAAATACCAGTTTCAGTTTCGTTCTGAACAGAAACAAGCTTTAGCATAGTAATTCACTTAACAGACTTAAAAAATGACTCCTACAATTAAAACGAAAAATAACAATGAGCTTCTAACAGAACAACTAGACAGGCTTTTGCAAAATGTTATCGAGCAGTTAGGAATTCTTGACGCCAAGATTGAGGTTAACCCTGGAAGTGAGAAAGGTGATGGATACGTGGGGTCGATGATTTCAGTGGACATACATGGGGTGGACAAAGATGGTGAAAGGAAGACAATACATTTGATGTCAAAACATGCACCCCAAAGTGAGGCCCTAAGGACTCAAATGCCCGTCAGAACGGTGTACGAAAGAGAAATTTACATCTACTTGGATGCCATACCAAAATTTAGACAACTTGAGGAAGAAATCGGTTCTTCTGCTTATCGTGCTTTTCGTGGAAGTGCCAAGTGTTTTGGGGCTAGCTTGGAAGACAAACATGAGATGCTCCTTTTGGAGCATTTGCACCCTTTGGGATACAAACTTTGGAATAGGATGCAACCAATGGATGGGGATCACATCAAAGTAGTTTTGGGTAATTACGCGCACTTCCACGCATTTTCTTACATTTTGAGGGAAAGAAAACCTGATGTGTTCCAAGCAATTAGTGAAAAATGTGTTGATCCCTTTCCAAAGGAGGAATGGAAGAACATCGAAAATACCCTTAAGGATTCTTGTGATAATTTGATGGAGAGTTTCAAGGATGACATAGGAATTGCCGAGTTCGTTGGTGAAATTAAGGATAATATGTCAAATCTAATAGAAAATGCTGTATTCTCTGACAATAAGGGACACAATGTTTTGCTTCATGGGGATTGTTGGTGTAACAATATGATGTTTGCCTATGAAGTAAGTTATGATTTTATGTGCTTAATTCAAATGGATAAATCATTGTTATTTCTAGGGCTCAGGAGACCAACCAACAAACGTAATCTTCATAGACTGGCAACTTTCTAAAATGGGTCCTATATTTTTGGATCTTAGCTACTGCTTCTACTGCAGCAGCTCCGAAGACGTTTTGGCCGATTACAAGTCCTACCAAAGGTTCTATTACGACCAGTTTATAAACCAACTCAAGGCTTTAGGGGGGAACCCAAGCAAGTTTTATTCATTTGAAGACTTTGCGAAAAAGTGGGATGAGTACCGGAAGTACGGCTTCCTCATGGCCATGCTCATAATACGTATCATGGTGACCGATAAGAGGGAAGCTGTCAACATCGCGGAAGTGGCTGAATCTGGCGCCCATTTTCTGGATGCCTTTAACCAGAAATCATCCAATGAAGACCAATACCTGAAGAGGGTGAAAGGGTTGACACTACATCTTATAAACACGAGTTAAGTAAATTATTTTATCAAATACATATAAATACTATTATGCATTGTTCGTAAAGGTGTAAATTATTTTAAATTTCAATAAAAAAATCCAACTTGTTTACATTGCTTTTTTTAACACTGTGCCATGAATGCCTCTCCATCAAACTTATTTAACTTTGCTAAACAGATGTTCACCGCACGTACCTGAACCCCAGTACAAGTTAGTTGATAACTAGTGTTAACATGGCAACAAGTAACATCTTAACCAAGCGATTAAGCAAATTGTGTCAAGCCATCATTACGAGGAACAGTCTGAATAATGCAAGACTCCTAGTTCAAGAAGAACCTTCTTCTAGATATAAAGGTTTCATTGGAATATTCACTGCGATCGATATTCACGGGATTGATGAAGAAGGCAAAGAAAAGCAGTTGAACATCATAGCGAAACAAGCTCCTTCTAGCAAGCAGATTAGGAAACATATCCCGATCAGATCTCTTTACGAGAGGGAAATATACATCTACTGTGAAGTTTTGCCGGAATTCATTAAATTGAAGGCTGACTTAGGATTGACTGGGACTAACCAAAGCGCACCCAAATGCTACCTCACAAGTTTAGAAGCCAACTCCGAAACACTCATCCTGGAACGCCTTGGTCCGGAATACAAAATGTGGGATGCCTGTAAGCCGATGGATGAAGTCCACGTGAAGGTAGGACTCGACAGCTACGCTCGACTTCACGCCCTTTCGTTCGCCATCCAACAGGACAGAGCTGAAGTGTTCCAAAAATTCAAAAAGTACTGCTTTGATATGTTTAAAGAAAGAGACATTGAAAACCTTTTCCGTAAAGAATACGTAAACAACTGCGATCTCTTGATGGAGAAGTTTAAATACAATACATCTATTGTTAAGTTCTTAGACGACAAAAAGAAAGGTTTGGATTACATGGTGGAAAAGTCAAAGATGAACGAAGGTCCATTAGTTATCCTCCACGGAGACAGTTGGTGCAATAACATCATGTTTAACTATCATGACGATAAGACCGCAAATCCAACTAATGCCATCTTCTTGGACTGGCAAGTTTCTAAAATGGGTAATGTGGTCGTCGACGGCTGCTTGTTCTTCTACACTAGTGCATCACAGCAGATTTTGGAAAACTACAAATTCTTCCAAAGGTATTATTACGATCGCCTATCCCTTTACTGTTTGGAAATAGGAGTGAATTTGCACAATACCTACCCATTCGATGTCTTTGAGGAAGCTTGGATGAACCGCAGGATCTTCGGGCTCATGGATGCCATGTCTGTTTTTAAAGCAGCTGCCGCGGAATCTCAAGACGTTCTAGCAGTTATGAGTAGAGTGGAGGAAGGCCAAGACTTTTTGGTCGCCCTTAACATGGAACAAATTTACAGCAGCAACATATATTTGAGTAGGATGAAGGACTTACTCGAGCATTTCATTAAAACTGATTGATCTCAAAAATTACTTGTACCAAATTTTGAATTGTACGTGTCGATATTATTTTCTATTCTTTTTCTAGTATGTTAAGAAATGTGTGTTTATTGTAGAATATTACACTGAATTGTAATATTGATTTATTGCAAATTGTTTACGATATTTTTTTAGAAAGTATTAAATTTTGCATTACAATAATTCTGTTTTTAATATACATATTATTTTTATTTTCAGAGATATTACGAGATTTTACACTTTTATGGTGCACAATTACCTACTCTTGGAGACCTACCGACAGGTTATGTGCCACTTTGTGTTTAACCTCCTTTTGCCTTCGTAGGGGAACCCATATCTCATCTTAATATATCCTATGTCAATTTTGTACATTTTGAATATACAGGCAACTTTGCTTTTATATATGTCACATTTAATTTAGATAAAATATTATAATGAACAGCCTACCCTTGTGCACAAGATACCTATTTTGACAAGTAATTTATTACAGTCTATTCTATAAAATAAAAAATATTGCTTAGATTTAACTAAAATAAATAATAAATTTTAAACCAATACTTATCTCCATGATTTATCTCTTATTCTTGGAGCTATAGGTTCCTCTTTGTAGAATAAATAAAATTATTCTCTCATAGAAAAATTATAAATTGTTGGCGTGATTCGTCTCTTTTCGAAGTTTCTTCGGGAAACTTACAAAACTATTTTTACATTCTTACTGAGGAAGGTTCGAAAAGGAGCTAAACATGTCGAATAAATTATAATTTTGGTATGAAGGAATAGCATCATTTATTTTACGAAGAGGAACTTGTAGTTCCAAGAATAAGAAGCAAACCTATGAATAGTATTTTCGGAAAGGTGAATCTTAAAAGAAAACATTAGAAAGTCATAACGTTTAAAAAACTTGGAGTTATTTCAACATAAGGTAACAGCGTATCAGTGATCCAGCGTGCTTACGACAGAACTTGACCAGGTATAATAGGCTCCAATAGCATCTCGCATTTACTTCTAAAGAAGATAGATATTATTACTTTAGACTCATCGTCCCGCAGTTGGATATGCTTTGAAGTTCAGTAGAACATCGATTTTCCGAACGTTGATTACCCTAAACATCGCTTATGCGAACATAATTTCTATTTTACAATTTATTCATGACAAATCTTCGGTATCTCAAAATAAACTCCCAAATGCTTCTTAATTAATAGCCACAATTTTCACATTCACTGATGCCTCATCTTTCATTAAGGCTTGCTCAGAGTTACACGTTCTATTTTTTTCCGTTCCTTTTTCAATGGTGTTACAACCGCCACTTTTACAATGTATTACCCAAGGATGTTTAATAAGAGGAGCGAGAGTAAAACAGTTTGTAGGCAGCTCACTGTGCAGAAACTTTTTATGCTATTTGGCTAAAGCTTTGAAAATAAGTGAAAAGATCTAGAGCTATTAAGACACTAAAAATTTGGAGATAACGTAAAGAAATTTTGGGCTATTGAGACATAAATATTTGAAAATAAGCTAAATAAATCTAAGGATATCAAGACACCAAAACTTCGAAAATACGCTAAGCAAATCTAGGACTATTAAGGCACTACAAATTTTAAACTAAGTTACTAAATGTAGAGTTATTAAGGCACTAGACATAAAGACACTAAACGATTGAAACTAAACTAAAGAAATCTAGAGCTATTAAGACACTAGAAGTTTGAAAATAAGCTAAGGAAATCTAAGGCTATCAAGACACTAAATGTTTGAAAAAAATCTAAAGAAATCTAGGTCTATTAAAACTTTTTTCAAACATGAAACAACAACAAAAGTTGAAAAGTTCTCAGCCCTTGGCATCGTTGTTATAAAAAAAAATTAAAAACTCTCTGTTCAAACAAAATGATTTATTGAAAATATCAAATAGCGTTGCCCTCTTACTTTACGTGCATTCGTGTGCAGATTCAAAAGTGCCAACGCTTGTGTAAATTTATAATAAAAATGTTTATTTTTAAGATATTTAAACTTGAAACTAATCTCTTTTTAGTTGTTCTCTTCTTAGGCACCAATTTTCTTTTCATTTTAACTATGCCACCGCCTAAAAATTCCCTGCCCGGCGGAATAGAAGTTTTATTGGAAAAGACTGCCAAAGCCCAAAACTTCAAAAGCTATGAAATCGATTTTATAAACAGTAGTGAAAAGGTGATGGTTACATAGGATTAGTCAACTTTGTCCAAATTATCGGAACCCAATGGGAAAAAGACAACTTTGAACTTGGTGGTCAAGACTGCGCCAACAAGTCAGAAGTTCAGGATTGATTTTCCAATAAGGCAAGCATTCCTTGCTGAAAATTACATCTATGGAGTCTTCCACCCAACATTCAGGCAATTCCAGAAAAACCATTTGATTGTATGGCCAAGTGTTTTGTCACGCAAAACGAAGATGGAGCCGAAGGTTTGGTTCTTCAGAACTTGAAATCAATAGGTTATACGCTATCGAACCGCAAAATACCAATGAATAGAGAACACGTAACTTTCGTCTTACAAGAATATGGTAAATTGCCCGCTTTGTCTTATGCGTGAGTTAGAAAGAGAGAACTTCGAAAAACTGGCCAGTGGGCTCAAGAGTAACATTACAGGAGATTTTTTTAAGAAATCCAGAGAAACGCTGTTAAATCTTTGTGAAAAAGTTGCCAGTAGTGTCGACGAGGATTTAGAAGGACCAATCGTGAATTCGTTAACGAATTTCAAGAAAATAATGTTAAAGTTTTTGACGGAGGACGTGGTTCAAGTTGATGAATATTCAGTCATCAGTCATGGCGACTGCTGGACGAATAACATGATGTTTGAGTATGACGAAGAGGTAAAAGTTTCAAATGTGGTGTTTTTGGATTGGCAAATATCTGACTGTGGACCATCCGTGAAAGATTTGGCTTACTTCTACTGCTGCAGCTCCACAGAGTTTCTGGGAGACTGGAAAGAATTTCTGAAAATCTACCACGATAGCTTCAAGAGCCACTTGAATAAATTTGGTATTTCCAAAGAGGTTTATCCTTTTAGTAAACTTCTCGACCATTGGAAATTGTACAATAAGTACGGGTTTGTTGTCTCTATGTTTCTATGTCTCTATGTTTATTGTAAGAGCTATGATGAGCGAAAACAATGATGGTCCTGATTTTGTAGCCGCAGCAGAAGAAGGAAAATCTTTTGAGGTGTTGGATTTCCAAACTGGACGAGACGAGGAATATTTGGAAAGGATGAGGCACATTGCCAGGCATCTGCATGAAGAGAAGTTGTTTTAATGATGCCTATCTTTAAATATTTGCTTTAATTGAAATTATAAAATAAAAGAAAAATATAATTTTTATTGAAAATTTGATTCATTTCTAAGATTCATTGAAAGATCAGAATCCTAACAACCCCACATAATTCTCGATTAACAGTGTACCAATTCAACTTTATCAATTCATACGAATAAAAACTAATCTAAATGTTCATTTAAAGATTTCTGCCATGTCATTAGGAAAAATTGATACGTAATAATATCCTAACAAACAATTTGTCTCTGTTGTTGCTGCAGCATATGTGCATTAAATTAACAGATTATGCTTTGTGACAGTTACTAAATATTTAAATAATTACAGACTTTCAGTCTTACCAGATTTATTTGCTTTTCCATTTACATTTCCGCCCAAGGTTAGCTCAATTTTACATATCTTATCTCATTCCTATGACCTCCTATTGAGTTAGTGCTTCTCACAATCGGGTTTATTTCCACATATTTCAACTTTCCCGTTTATCATTGTAATTATGCCACATCCTAAGAATTCCATGCCCAACGGAATAGAAGTTTTCCTGGAAAAGACTGCCAAAGCGCAAAACTTCAAGAGCTATGAGATCGTTTCCAAAAATAGTAGTGAAAAAGGCGATGGATTTGTAGGAATTATCGATTTTGTGCAAATTAATGGCGAAGAAAACAATGGAAAAAAGGCAACTTTGAACTTAGTGGTCAAGACTGCTCCGAAGAATGAAAAGCTCAGGATTGATAACCAATTGCCAATAAGGCAAGCCTTTCTAATTGAAAATTATATGTATGCTGTCGTCCATCCAACATTTAGGCAATTTCAGAAGAAGCATTTTATTGAAGAACCTTTCGATTGTGTGGCCAGATGTTTCATCACGGAAAACGAAGATGGGGCCGAGGGTTTGGTTCTTCAGAACTTGAAATCAATAGATTATTCCCTTTGGGATCGCCAAAAACCTATAAACAAAGAACACGTAACTTTTGTGCTACAACACTATGGAAAGTTGCACGCGTTGTCTTACGCTATGCGTGAGTTAGAAAGAGAGAACTTCGAGGAGCTAGCCAATGGGGTCAAAAATAACATCGTCATTGAATTTTTCGAGAAGTCGGAAAGAACGATGAAGAATATTTGTGAGAAACTTATTACCAGTTTCGACGAGGTTTTGGACGGACCTATTATGAATTCTTTAAGAAAATTCAAGGAAAACATGTTCAGGTTTTTGATGGAAGACATGGTCCAGGTGGATGAGTATTCCGTTATCATCCACGGCGACTGCTGGACGAACAACATGATGTTTAGGTATGACGAAGAGGTAAGAGTTTCAAGTATAAAATGTAGCACTCAGGACAAAACTATCTATTGAAATGATTTATTTGTTACATTCCTTGAACCCTCAGAATCCCAAGAGACTTACAGGAATGAAATACCTAGATTGGCAGTGTTCCAGACTTTTCTCGCCAATGGCGGATTTTGCTTATTTCTTCTACTGCTGCAGCAGTCCGGAAATCATAGACGGAGTGGATGACTACTTGAAGATTTATCATAAAAGCTTGACACAGCATCTCCAGAAGTTTGGATTAGATGTCAAAAAGGTCTTGTCTTTTGAAAAGTTCCTGGAGCATTGGAAGGCTTATGCTAAGTATGGCTTCATTTTCGCTTTGTTCGTTATAAACGGAATGATGCGTGAGAAGGAGGAAACTCCAGACATTGAAAAATATATTGACGAGGGCAATAGTGCTGTCGACGTCTTTGACTACGACCTGCTTAATAATATAAAATGCCTCGAACGACTACAGCACCTAACTAGACACTTTCATACAAGGAAGTTACTATAAATTCAAAATAGTGCAGATTGTTTAAATGACATAATTTTATTATTTAAAAATTGTGACTAATAAATTTCAGAATAATAAAAGGTGCCATAACACCTTACGAAATGTGGATTTTTAAAATTTTCTATAGAGAAATGAGTAGTTCTGGTCGTAATACGGCGATTTATGCAAAATAATAATAAACCGAGTTGGACGAAGTTTTTGGGGATCCCGCACTAGCCTTGAAGGTCATTTATTTTTGGATTAAATTATTCAAACGTGGTTGGTCATCGACAAAAGGGTAATGTGCCCCCAACGTCCAGTTGACGTCACTACGGCAGAAATGATTGAAAAAAATCCATCATATCCTCATTGAAGAAAACCGAATAAACGTGTATGACGTAAAGGATGTCCCGCTGAAGTCTGGACGGTTCAGTTTATCTTAAAGGTGATATTCGTGTAAAACAACTATATAATAGGTTACTGTCCTTTACTATGAAAGAACCTCCTTCGAGTTGGATATGGTAGCCCATCGTAAATATCTGCTCTAAACTCTTGTTTAGGGTAGCTGTTGGATCGCTCAAAACAAGATTTCTGATGGTAATAACAGAGTCCCCTGTCAAGGCATTGATTTACAAGCTCGGTCGTTTATTTCACTCTGTTTTTAGACTTACCAGTTTCTAAACCGTCCAGAGTTCACTGGGACACTCTGTAGCATTGTGACTGTTCGGGGGAGGGGGGTACGTTTGTATGTATGAATACAGGGTTGACGTAAGAATAACAAGTTAATTTTAAAACTGGCGGGAGAATTCAAATAAACTGCGCGACTTTAATTTGGCCTTGAAATTAATAATTTATTTCATTATCTGTGATCGTCTTTAGTAGGTAGGACCCTTTTGTTACGTTGTGTAATGGTAGTAGTAATAGAAATAGTAGTAACCCGGTTGGTTCTTAGGTGATTCACGGGATTCAGTCATAGTTTTCTCCACCTCAAGGCGGGACTGGCGCGGCAGGGCAAAGTTACCTTTTCATGACCCCAGAACGAGAATTAGGTTCGATTTGTAAGTAATTCCAGAGTGAGGACCACGGAGTAGGAAAGGAGCGTGAAAAAGGGGAGGGGGGGGGGGCGACGGCTCCACCCCGCCGTGCCCGAGTGATACGCGGCCCTGACAATGTATCACCTCAAATGAGAGGTTTTAGTTTATTGCACATTTAAAGCCGGGAGTTAAAATTGAGCTTAGAGAAATCGTATTTTAGTTTTCTAGTCCAGGGGAATGACATCTAGACTGAGAGTTTATAGTCCAGGAGAATGACATCTAGACTGAGAGTTTATAGTCCAGGGGAATGACATCTACACTGAGAGTTTATAGTCCAGGGGAATGACATCTAGACTGAGAGTTTATAGTCCTGGGGAATGACATCTAGACTGAGAGTTTATAGTCCAGGGGAATGACATCTACACTGAGAGTTTTTATTTGTGTGTGTGCCCACAATCCAGGGGAAAGACATCTGGACAGTGGGGTGTGCATAGTCCAGGGGAATAACATCTAGACTATGTGTGTGTACGTGGAGTTTTCCAAAGTCCAGGGGAATGACATCTAGACTAAGGAGTGTGCACAGTGCAGGGAAAAAACATCTAGACTATATGTGTGTAAGTGCGTGTATTTGTTTTGTTTGGACGCTTGACAAGTTTGGGCGAATTCTAAGGGATAATCTGATTTATTTTATTGACGTAATTTTGAAGTTGTTGGTATGAGATGTTTATTCGGAAGTTATGTTAGGCTTTCATGTGGGTAACCTTAAAGCTCAAGGCAAAGTGGCATTTGTGAGAGTGAATGGATTCGTGGATTTGATTCTCACTTTATTGAGATTGCTTGATTACCGTACGCATTTGGGCTTTTAGGTTTACTACCAAAGTGCGTGCGAAGCTTCAACTATTGAACAGGCAAAGACCTAAAGGACCGACTAACCTTTTACCTCGTTTGAATTTCATCCCTTTGTTGACAGGGCTGCCACCTGTCCATACAATCATACCTGTTACGAGGAAAGTCCCCGGAGATTCACTGCTAGCGTGGCCCACACTGGAATGCTTTGAAACACATCTCATTTAGAACCTCTCTTTTGCTTCCATGCATAGCCGGGGTATAGGCATGAGTACAAGCCAACGGCAAAACGAATATGGCCCGCATATTGTTGACAGGGACCCCCTACTTTGCCGGCCTCACAGCCAATCCGTCCACTTACTCTCCTTCAACCCAAAAAAGTAAAGTCATACGAACCGAAGTCTGATTTGCTTCCATGCATAGCCAGGGTTTAGGCGTGAGTACAAGCCAACGACACCACGAGCGTGCCCCGCAAATTGTCGACAGGGACCCCCTACTTTGCTGACCTTCCTTTCACCCCGTCCACTGTCTCTCCTTCATGCGCAATGCGGAAATGTCAAAACATTTCCAACGAAGACTAATGGTAGTTTGATTGATTGGGTTTGGACATGAGACTGCCTGGGAAAAACCTGTTCAATAATTAAACCTCCCCAGCGCACCGTGTGGTTATTTACTTACACATAACCTATTTATCTATTTACCCAGCCTTCCTTTCCTTTTTTTAAACCGACACTTCTCCCCCCGAATCCCTGCCGCAGGTGATCACCAATTTGTTTAAATATTGATTCAATATTGTATGAAAGTTCGGTTTAGCCCACCTATTGAGCGAATACCTGGGCTCAGCGCACCGCGTGGCAACCCTAATTCTATTTACGCGTTAATTATTTGAAGCCGATCGTTTTAAAACGCACATAAACATTTGCTTTGTCGGGAAACGTGAGTCAAAGCTCACGAGATTGCGATGGTTCTTATTTAGGCGTATTTAACCCGTAAACCAAGTGTACCTTATGGCGGGTGAAAATCTAACCGAACTTCGATTGATAGTTGTCCAGCTTTGACCCGAGCGCGCACGGCTAAGGCTGCGGTTACATTGCAAGCGTTTTCGCGCGAATTCCGCTTCGCGCGAATTGTAGCGAATTCGCGCGAACTAACAAACCCACAGAAAGAAATGCAGGCGGTTACATTCAAAACGATCGAATCGCGCGAATCGCTTGAAGTTCAAACATGTTTGATTTTTTCGCGCGAACGAAGTCCTGCTTGGAAGACGGTTAGTTTGTTTTCATGGTTTAACATGGATGTAGAAAAGCTGATCCTGCTGGTGTTTGACAGGCGATTACTGTGGGACCAAAGGACTAAAGGATACCACAATAGAGATAAATCACGAAAGTTATGGCAAGAAGTAGCTTTAGATTTAAATGTCACAAGTAAGTATAACTTTT
>JAWQRP010003370.1:0-13487 GCA_033557875.1 Quadriops clusia
AAATGCTAACAGGCTAGGAGAATAAAAAATGGAATATTATGCTGTTTGTTTCATGGCGATATCTTATTCCTACGCGAAAAAATATCTAAAATACGATTTAAGGTATGACTAGCTGCCTCTTAAACAAATTGCGCAGTACATAAATATTTATAAACTGCGCATACTGTTGATGAACTTCTGATCGTCTGACTAGTACGTGAACTAGTCGGACGTAGGGGATGGAACAAAGCTAATACTTATATACATATTATCTTACTTGTATTATGGATCCTGACTTACGTAGAAATCGTGGCGCCCAACTACCCTATCTCGGCAATTCCTTTGGAATGGCTTCAAACTCTCTTCTTCTGTATATACGAAGGACTACTTCTTCTTAGACTCAAAAATAACTCGAGAAGCGTCTTCTTTATACCAACTATCTGACAGAGCGTCCCTTGTATATGACAAGCGTATACGCTTACTTGTTTATCGACCTCTATTGTTTTCTTATATGCGCGATCCCACGCTTACTTAACAAACGTCCCCAAATGTGAGATGTTCAAATCCACGGCCTCCCTTAATAATTTGAAACCCCACATACATACGATGTCATTTAAAATAAACAAAATTGTTGTAAAAGCACTGTTAAAAGTGGGAAAAGATCTGATTGTGAGTTGTAAATTACTGAATGGAGTATTTTTTCTTTCTTCATAAATTGTATAATTGTTTAAGGTTTTTTTTCTTGAGTTATAAGGAGATTGTGCAATTATTAAAATATTTTTTAAATTAATGATTATTTATTATAAATAAATAATAATATTAAATTATTACACATCGACAAATATTTCATATACTAAACCTTTTTAAAAATTTTTTCAGACCATGCAGTTTATTCTTCTTTTTTTGGCATCTGTTATATCCAAAAAAGGCTAATAGATTTTTTTTCTTCTGAAATAAAAAGATTTATGATTATTCAACTGCACATTTAACTTACTAATAAGATCTACGTGAATAACTTTAACTAGTTCACCTACAATTTTAACTATTAATAAGAATATACAGAAATCAATATAGAAACCAAAAAGGATCCCATCGGGATCACAATAATAGCTTTAATGAAAACCATCCATCACTACTATTACGTATCCACTTAATTACCTACCGAATTATGTAATTAAATCATCCTTTTGCTAATTACACTACGCGAGCAAATAAAACATAATTTTTTTAAATAGAACAATGAACATCGAATACCACAACACATTTTGTAACCGTGTCTCTTCGGCAATTTTAAAACAAAAACCTTAATCCAATATGCACGCACAAAATTAACAAATCTCCTAATAAAAAATACAAATGTTATAAGTAACATTTATCGGGAAAAAAGTACCAAAGAAAGAACACCACTCGAGTCTTCTCATAAATAATGGACCTCGCCGCCGTCAAAGTTGATTGAAAGTAGATGGGATTTTAAATTAATTAAAACTGAAATTAGATCACGATTGACGGGTGCACAGATTATGTGTGGTGTGTAACCGATATTACTCCACAATTGTTATTCGACGGGTTTCCACATTGCCGCTACATATCGTGACTTTGCAGAATTTCACGTCTTGTACAAACATATTAATAATAATACCATAAACATAACACTCCTGACACTATAGCAAAAATTGTGTTAAAATTCATTTGATTCCTCTTCGCTCATATTGCGTCTGAAAATGATCCTTTTCCCCTAAAATAAAAAATCCTCCGACGTGCTCGAACTGTGAACTACATTCCGAGAGCACAAGACTCGTTAACAACACTTAATTAAAGTTAATCTTCCGGTTGTTTCGTAATGTTAATTATTTTGCAGAACGGCACGGTTTGAAGGAACCGCTTCGTGTAGAGCAGCTACAGATGAAGATCATATCATCTTTACGTGATCACGTTACGTACAACGCGGAGGCCCAACGTAAAGCACATTACTTCAGCCGCCTCCTTGGGAAATTGCCCGAACTCCGATCGTTGAGTGTGCAAGGGCTCCAAAGAATTTTCTACCTAAAACTGGAGGACCTAGTTCCGGCCCCGCCCCTCATAGAGAAAATGTTTGCAGCTAGTTTACCCTTTTAATTTTACTGGTAGAGTGGCTTTTAAACGTGATAAAATGTTCTATGTGATTTGTTAATGATAGATTTGATACGTACTTAGCTTGAAATGCAATTGATATTATCCTTGTGACAGTAGTCTAGTAGTGGTAGGATAACTAATTCGCTTCAGTTAGTAGTCTAATATTAAGACGCTTACTTAACTTATTGGTAATAGAAAGTAATTTTAATTTGAATTTTATTCATTGCGTATTGGTATTACGAACTACGGGCTACCTACATTTCAAATCCTTTGTCTGCCCAAGGTGTTAACCTGCGATGAACCTACATACATGTTCTTTTATACTGCCACTATTATTTTAGAGCAACATTATTATGTGCATTATTAGGTGCATTATTAAGTGCATCCGAACTTCTATTAAAAGAGAAAAAACTATAATTCACAGGGCATTCCAAAACTATCTAATAATTCAAACCATTTCGATGTCAAACCACGAATTCTTCAAAAATTTAATTCAAATTCAACTTCGAATTAAATCTACTTTCTCAGGCTACTAATCTTGAAATAAACTCACGAAACTGCTAGACGAGCTACTGTTGTATTTTCCTTCCAGATTCCTAAGTTTAATTATTTTAGTTGTAAGGTTTGTATGTTTTTTTAGAAGAATCTTTCCTTCTCGAATTTTAAAATGTGTCATATTTTCAAACTACCTTATTTTGAATACCTACGTACTTACTGTGTTGTAGTTTTTAGAAGCTAAGTAATGTATATAATACATATTTTTACACAATTTCCTTAATAATAATAATTATTATTCTTTAAACGTATAACTATTAAAATTTAATAGATAATTGCGTTTACATTAAACGTCTAAAGTTACCTTATATGTTGTGTATAATCAGCAATCTGCGCTGATAACTCTGCGCTATAATCCTGACATGACATATGAGATTAGAAAATTTATATATTCCTATTAATTTTGTTATTACTATTATTATTATTATTATTATATGTTTTATTTTATTAATACTGTTTAATTTTTACCATTAAATACTACCGCACGTAGAGTTATTAAAGCTATTATATTAAATAATTGCACAATATGTGAATAAACCTTTGTACCTACGATTTGCTAGTGATAAAAGTGTTAATTCGATGAGATTCATACCTTGAATAAATGTTACCAATTGTATCAATTTGAATGGGAAAATCACTGATAAGCGATAATTACTAGTCATGGCACTCAATTTGTTAATTTTTAATTAAATATGAACAAATTCCTCATTCCCTTACACTGGTGGGAAAACTCTTAATCGCGAACATAATTAATCCTCCATTCAAAATTCAAAAAGTTTTATTTTGCTTAATAATTAAATTTACGTTTGTATTTAATCCTAATCATAAGTGCCCTTACATGTGGACCATCACCTACTTTCATAAATTATCAAAAAATATTTACTTTTAAAAAAGAAATATTTACTTTTAAAACATAAATATTTTCTTTTAAAACATAAATATTTACTTTTAAAAAAACAATATTTACTTTTAAAAAAACAATATTTACTTTAAAAAAAACAAGTTAATCAAGGAATTAAAAGGCCAAAAAATGCACCACCAGTTAAATTTCGATACAAATGAAGAATTTGTCTCATATTTCAATTAATAAAAGTAAACGTAATAAAATTTAATTTTTGTACAAAGAAATTGGACAAATCTAACATATATTTTTAGAGAATAGATACCCTAAGTTACCTATGGTTTTAAAGAGATATATTTCTACATAGTTTTCTATTTTTTGTAAATAAAAAAAATATTTTTTCCATATATTGTATATTGTGCCATTCGTCTTTATATTTTCATATCAAACAACTGCCTTGTATATGGAAACAGATGGACTGAAAGATAGTTACCTGAAATGGAGTGGTTAAATTCATAAAGTACACTGTTAGGGATGTGTATACAATTTATTATTAACTTAGACACCGTCCGCTTCATCTTTTTAAGGATAGACATATGATAGTTGTTTTAGCCCGCTGAACTATTAGAAAAATTTCAACGACATTTTATCACAGACCATAGAAATACCTGTATATGTGCTTTTTCAACAAAAGGACATATATTGTGCTATTGTATTTAGAGAATATATTGCTATGTTTGCTAACAAATAGTTTCATCCATACAGGAATTATATTTTATGTAATATTCAAATTATAACGAAACTGATGAAATACGACACATAAAATAATTATAATGAACATAAAATAATTATAATGAACATAAAATAATTATAATGAACATAAAATAAAATGTAACTTCATGAATAAAATACCTTATTACCAAATGCATAAAGATTGTTTTAAATCAGAATTCCTGTACGGTAACATTTGTTTATTATTTTTTTCATAATATAAAGCTATAGCTTAGAAACCATGCCTTTTTTACGCAGTGAAGTGGAAAATAATATGTAATTAAGTACATCATTACGTTAATCAAGAGTTTTGATAAAACATTTAAAATTCAAGCTACCACTTGCCTATTAAGATTATAAGAACAAAATTTTATTGATGTATTAGGAAGTATATTCAACTTGGCAGAAATTGTAAGTTTATAAATTTTGAACTCCTGTATATGTTCTTTGTATATTTGTACCTTTTAGGAATAAAGAAAATCGACTTCATCTTAAATTAATTACAAATCAATCAAATCATGGTCATCTCACTAAAAGTTTATGTATGGATATGTACTACCTAAGTCTACAAATTTATGGAACCTTTACTATTACAGTACTATTCCTATACCATTTTTTTACTGTGTAATAGTAGGGCTTGATTCATTTGTGAATGCGTAATAGAATAAAATTGTGTGTACTTACTTTCTAATATCACTGTAGAAAGTGAGGCTCCATATGCATGTAAGATCCGTTTTTTTAATGGTTGCATAGCACAATGCCCCTACAATTTAATTGTATGTTAGGATATAATGCACAATTTTCGTTACCTACTTTAAATGTACTACCTAATTATTTCTTGCCATGTAATGCCAGTTGTTTAGATAGAAATAGAAGATCTTTTTAAATTGTGCTAAGTTACATATATGTGTATTTTTTAACTATAAAACCGTAAATACTCATTCGAAACTATTGCTGCTTCGACCAGCAACAGATTTTTATTTTAAGGTATGGTACTTTTAAGTTTTTATATGTGAATTTTTCATTTACTTTATAATGTATTTTACTTTGTTTTATGTTATAAATTTTATTGAGATGTAAAATATATTGTAACAATTTTAACTGAATAAATGAAAATGTTTTACTTGTGATTTATTTACTGTCAGATTTTTTGACCATCCCTATTTACCTAAATTTCTCAATACAATAATAATACGCGATGTATGATTCTTTTGATTTATGTTTATTTGATTCCTTAAAAACAACTCTGTCTTTAAAAACGAACTAAAACTGATTACCAGTAATCTAGAAACAAAAGAAAAACATTTTTTCTTAAATAATGCGGTAGCACTAGTCATTGACCTAACACCAGTTATTGACCTATTTTGTATTTATTTGCATAAAATTAGACATTGGAAATTTTTACTAAAAATATTTCAAAATAGTTTGAAATCAGGTGGCCTAAGCTAGTCATTCCATTATTGGACCTACTATTTAGAAGGTTCGTGATTTGTTCAGTTATTTCATTCGTATACTAGTCACCCTGCTAGAAGGTGTTGAAGTTCTCATAAGGGTAAGTACCTTACAATAATTGTATTTCTGTAGCCAATACAAACAATATAGTATATGCTAGGATTTCTATCATATGATTTACGTTCTAAGCAACACTTATTTATAAAAAAAAGCACAAATCATTAATAATTAATTGTTAAATTGATATGTCAATTACTGATAGAACGTAAGGTGGTTGTACCAGTGGTCGACCTACTAAGACATTTATCAACTTTACATGTTCTTGAAAATTAAATGATGCAAGCAATTCTATTAAATTTTTTGTATGTAATGAAAAAATCCTTCAGAATTTCAATCTCTTCTTTATCTTCTTCATCCCCATTGTCGTCTTTAATAATAATGTCATTCTTTTTGTTTCAATTCGAATTATGCCTTTTTCTCATAAATAAGCATAGTGTTAGGTACATTTTAAAGTTTAAAAGCTTTATACATATAGTGTAAGACAGTTATCATTAACTAGTAAAGCGTTTAATAGGTCTTCCTCTGAATATCAGGGTTTTTGAAAGGTTCCATTTATGTAGAAAATTTAATGGCCGATTAATTGACCCATTTTAAACCCAATGGTTGACTGGTAATCTCTGCCTTTCAAACCTAATTTTATACTTAAAAAATATATAGGTCAATTGGTAAAACCATAAATTTTAAAAATTTTTCTTCGTAAATGTTCTCTCATTTCAAAATTAATTTTATATTTCACAACAAATTTCATAAAAATAAAAGTGATATACACATTTTCAGTTATTGACTTAAAGATGCTCTAGTTATTGACCTAATAAGAGGACCAGTAATTGACATACAAAATCAGTAATATAGGTATAATTAAATATATTAAAATGTTTTCATAGATCAATTACTGGATTGTAAATTAAATCTGTATTAATGTAAGGGTGTAACAATTGGCGCAGATATGTATATGCATTGTACCAGTAATTGACCTATCTATTTAATAATTAATTATTAGCCTTTTGTAATTTTTTTTATAAAAAATATTGCTTAGAACGTAAATCATATAAGAGAAATGATAGCATGTACTATATTGCTCGTACTAGCCATAGAAATACAATTATTGTAAGGTACTTACCCTTATGAGAACTTCAACATCTTCTATGCAGGGTGGCTAGCATACGAATTAAATAACAGGACAAATAACGCACCCTCTATTAGGTTAAATAGTGGAATTGCTAGCTCAGCCCACCTGCTGTCAAATTATTTTGAAATATTTTTGGTAAAAATTAAAAAATGTCTTATATTATGCAAACAAATACAAAATAGGTCAGTAACTGGTGTTAGGTCAAGGCCCGGTGCTACAGTACGTTTACCGCAAATGTATACACCTAGCTAGGACGTCAAGAGTAAAAACCACTTGTGCCATAGAATCGTTTGTCAGCTCTAAACCATAAATAACCCACCGCTATTGAGGGTTGCACCTTAATTACTTCTCCCTTCGAGAACTAGTATGGCCACTTAACACGTGTTCTTTTTGAACTATTTCATAAAATCTGCATTTAATTTTCTATATAGAACTTGTAATGTTGATAATTGTCTTAATTAGGTCAATCACTGGTACAACTATCTTATATATAAACTTAACATTAACAAAAATTTCAATTGTATGCTTAAATTGAATTGGTAAAAAGATTCATTCTACTCGAATACACAGTAAGAACAATTACATATATAAAAGGTGAACATGCATCATCTATAAAAAAATATGCAAGAATTATTAAAATTAAAAACATGGTTTATAGAATCAAATTATACCTGTCAGTTTTTAAGATATAGATTTTCGCAATATTTGTACATACCTCATAAGCTGACATAGAATGAGATCATATAGATATTTATGAGTAAAAAGTTTTTGAAGAAATCAACTTTTCAGATCCAGTTTCATCAAAAAAAAAAACAAATGATAGTTAGAATCTTCACAAAATGGGTCAATTTAATTAACAAAGGCTTATACATTTTTGAAAACATATGAAGATCACTTTTTAGTTATAAATCAAAATAAATTTTAGCATGCTGAGAAAAATTCGACCTGAATAAAAAAAAAAAGGAATGATCTCGTCAGCGAGATTGTTATTTTATGAAGATTTCGACATTTAAATAAATTCGTTTATTTTTAGAATTTTTAATGTAATACATACTTAATGTAATACATTCTTTTATTATAAACTTGGAAAACCTTAGGTCCTAATTAAACCTATTTTATACGTATTTTTAGATAAAGTTATATCTCGATTACCGTCAATTTACCACACGTGATTATCATCAGTCCCATCTTTGGCGTAAACGCAGGATATTTTTAATTACAAGATTTTATAAACTATAAAATTTTATAAACTACAAAATTAAATATCCTACCTACACCAATTTATGATCGTATTGCACTTGTCTGCATAGAAGCACAAATAATCTGTAATAGAAGAATGTTAGATGCAAATAATTACACACAGAAAGCGTTGGAATTATTTATTAAAAAATGTAAATGCCAAGTTCAGATAAAACCAGCGTTGAAAATAAATATTGAACATAATTTATTTGAAAGTATAAAAATATATAAACATAGAAGACTATAAACAAAGCAAGCATATTCAAATAGTTACTTTTACATAACTTTATTATTTAGACATAAAGCGCAGCGCTCAGGTTTATTATAAATTTTCAGTGTTAAATGTAAGTTAAAAAAAAGTATGTACATGTATAGGTAAATATGTAAATACTTTTTATATGTATAGTTCTTTTATATGTATAGTTTCAAACTGAAGGCAAAGTACTCACCTGACAGAAAATAATTTTATTATTAAAAGAAGGTTGAATAAAACTTCATAAAAAATGGCAACCTTTTTAAAATGTAATAATCACACTGTAACACTAAGTAAAATCAATAGATTTAAAAAAAAATTATCACCTCAGAACAGAAAGATGTATTTCAATTATAATTTTTTCAATGCAAAACTTGCGTATTAGAATGTATAATTAAAATATCTCTGTTCAATTTACTTATTAAATGAAAAAACAAACAAAAAAATGCAACTGTATAAATTATTTAAAACATGTATTAATTTTGGTATTTAATTCACCCTTACAACAGGTGCGCCAAATAACCTATAACGAAAAAGGATATTATTTAAGAATATTTAAAAAAGAGAATAAGTATTTATAAAGAAAATAAGTATTTATAAAGAAAACAAGTATGTATAAAGAAAACAAGTATGTATAAAGAAAACAAGTATTTATAAAGAAAATAAGTATTTTAAAGAAAATAAGTATTTTAAAGAAAATAAGTATTTTAAAGAAAATAAGTATTTTAAAGAAAATAAGTATTTTAAAGAAAATAAGTATTTTAAAGAAAATAAGTATTTATAAAGAGAATAAGTATAATTTTTGACTAAGTTTAAAATAATTTTAATAAAAAAAGCTGCCACTGAATCACAATATCTACAAAATGGTTTATTTTATCTACTAACAAAATCGATTGCAATGCACAACAGTAAACATAGTTATTATAAACCTGAGCAATAAATTATGTACACAAGTCAATAAACTATTTACATTTTGGGCTTCAGTATTTAAATACATAAAAGTTTGGAATAAAGTGTTTCATGTACCTGTAAATACATTTCGTAGTGTTGTCTTGTGCCTATAAAACATGCAGGACATGTACTATATATTAATTCTAAAAGTTCGTAGGATCATCAAATGATTCGTTTTATCCCAGCCATTATTGATACATGCATAGCTGCATTTATTGCTAGGTAAAATTTAATTTTAAATGGTCGCTATTCGAAATCAGTTTGAAATTTAACAATCACTTCAAACTTTGTAAAAGTATACTTTATTGAGCATTATAAAATATCATGCAATTACAAAAATACGATATAAAAAAATAGTTTTTTTTTGGAAGCAGGCACAATGTTTATGTTACAAGAACCCTTAATGCAACATTTCATCTCAAAAATAGTAAGCTCTTTTATCCTTAAAAAGAAAAGTTTTTTGAATAGTATTTCAATAATTTAATTGCAAGAGCTTCTTGAGGCGAAACTTTAGCATTGGGTCGTTTAAATAAGATAAAAGTTGCTTCCAAGCTCAAGTAATTAGGCATTTTAACAATGAACAGGTTTAAAATCTTTATTTACACAAGAATAAATTAATTATATCCTAACATATGTCATTTTAGGTGAAATATAAGAATATATTTTGTAAACTTAAAAATAACAAATGAAGTATTTAACCTACCGAATAAAAAATAAAATAACTTCATTCCAGCCCTCAACAGATGCAGAAATATGCTCTATTTAATGTTAATATATAACTATTTATATTTAAGTTAAATATTCACAGCACTTATTTATATATCAATAAAAATATTTATTTTCCTGTTATTGATGAGTTGGCAGGTAGAGTTGCTGATCGTTGTTGTACATTTGTGTACGGTTTTGTGGAACGTATTGATTCCCTAAAATGATTTTGCTTTGGTGAAAATTAAGAAAGTTTGGAACTACTGAACTACTTCTTGTTTTGGCTACATAACTAGTGTTCTACGCTACAAATTTATAGAAAATGTTAATGACAACTGGATAAATATACAAAATTTTAAAGTAATCATTTGTTAAGTGTAGTAACTAATTTTTATTCCGTTAAAATAGAATTTTGTTATCTATCCTGTTCCAAATGATATATATGAGTCGGCTACTTGCAATCCTTACTGAAAGTTTTAAATATGGACGATTCTCTAATGCTATCGGAAAAGGCATATTATACAATAAGTTAGCCAGAAACAAAGGAAGTAAAAAAGGAAAAAGAATTAAACTTAAGTAAAGAAACTTTTAGGGTTATAGCACATATATGTGGTTATAATTTAAAATAAATGAATCCAAAGAATACGAAATCAAGACTTTTATAAAGAGGGATTTGATCAATAGCAACTATATCTGGAGAATGAAGAGGACTTTGTAGTTAGTATCTTTTGTAGGCACTAAAAACTAAATAGAGTATGTTATATAAAAAATATATTATTCCTTTTATAGTTTGTAATAATCTGTTAACTTTAAGTACTAATACTTTTTTTAAATAAATATGGGTAGGTATGTAATAATATACCTGTCTTACTTAATATCGCTGTATTAAAATAATAATTTATAAACATAACAAAATTGCGTTCATTACAAATTTATGGTTTTGTTCACATTTTGTTAGGTTTGAATCCTAGACAGATTGGTTTCAACAATTTTGTCCCATATAGCCAGAATTCTTTGGCCCATTACTTATCAGATATTGCAACTGGCCAACTCATTATCAAGTTAGTTAAAAGATTGCAATATTTCACTTACCTTGGGGAAATTTTTGATGTATCTATTGAGTTAGAGTTATTCGCTTTGTAACCGCATTTTTGTATTTTTCTACTTAATCTAGAAACCCATAGTTTTTGTTCATCAGAAGATTGTGCAAGAAGCAATAATTCTTTGGCATAGTTAGGATCACAATGTAATTTGCAAGGACCCAATGGCAGATCTTCTTTCCTTTCTAAATGTTCCTTGTGAATTTTCGCTCGACAACCTAAGAATGAATTTTTTTTTAATAATTATAAATAAGCAGCACTTATACAAATTGACTTACGTCTGCATTCTAAAGCAGGTGGCGGCCGAAACATGTGCCACATTGGTTTAGGGCACACTTCACATGTAGTAGGCATATGATAGGATATAAGGAGAAATTCGTGACCTTTGTGCATTAATGCGCTTTGTTTGTCATCGCCACGAATTGAACTAACATCTAAGGCATTGCCTTGTTCATCAGTTTTCCTAGCTTCTCCTTCTCCAGCATAAAGCAATTGGAAAATTCTCGGAATATCTTTCGAATCTGCCCGTATTACATCACCTTGTGTCACTGATCTTACGTGAAACACTTTGCTGTAAACAAACGGAAATATTAATGAACAAATTTAAAAACCTAGTTGATATAATTGTTTATGAATTTCTTACCACAAATCTAGAACGATGACTGGATCCGTATTTTGTTTATCATTTTCGGAGTTGTAGAATATGATCTTTTTGCTAGAGACCACAACATATTGTTTCTTCCAGCCGTGCCTTCGAATGTTTTGTTTTGTAGGAATAGAGAGCCATCCTTCGAACACAGAGTCAAAGTTCAAGTCATCCCCTTCATTTTCAGCAGAGCTCAAAGAAGCAGTTTCACTATTTAATGTAGCCAGCTTAATTTGTAATTGTTCTATTTCTGCATCTTTACTGTCTAGTTCCATTTGCAACCTTTGCTTGGCATTAGTTTCCTCATTAAGTTGCGCCTTAAAAATGTACAATAATATTATAGATCTGAATACAATATAAGTTTTTTTTGCGAAATATAATAAATAGAATACAATATATTAACCCTTTGACCAGCAAGTCATATAGAGTATGAACAGTTAGAGCAATATTTAGTTATATTTACTCCATAGCTACAGTAACTAAAGCTACTACGGCAACATGACTATTATGACCGCCATAGGTGTCCCAATAAAAACGCATATTTTTTTTGATAAACCACATCAACTTCAAGTTTATATATCTTCAACGCAATGAAAATTTGATGTTTCGTAATTTTTCAAATTGTGGTACTTTTGGAAACAATCATCCATATGCATACGCATATCACAAAATGCACCAGCATCACGTTGTTTTCTTTGTTCGAGTCTACTTTAGTATAAAACACAATGTCCCTCTCGCATTATGTGCAGTCTTTTTTATCAAGTTTGGTCTGAGATGCTGAAGTTAAAGGTCTTGATCGCTTTTCTCGGAAGTCATCTATATAATATTTGATCGACTAAGTGCTTCACGTATGTATATGCTTTGATTGGGATACTGGACGTTCATTATGTTATTTTACGCTATATACCTCCATGTCCCAAAAACATTTTTCGCCACCGCTTGAGAGATTTTCTCAAAAAAAACAATAGCTTGTAACGTATTGATAGGATAGGTCAACATCGCTCCGTGAAGTGATATAAGACAAAGTTTGGTTTTTCTATATTTTGTTCTTCGTCTTCTCTCCACAATTTTCTTTTTGTTACGAATGCAGCGTTGTCACTAGTTGTCATGTAACTATTCTTTTGCCTTTCTATCATAATATAATTATCCGTCCTCTTTTATAAGCAACCGATTTGTTTTTTTTTGAAAATTTTTTTATTGAAAGATATTCCCATTTTATTTTGTCGTCGTTAAATGAGATTTCATTTTTCATCAACTCTTGTGAAAATTCAATACTAGTGCAGTATGTCTCTATGAATATATGGTATTCTTGTGGACCTGATATGTGTCAACCATTTATTATATAAATGCAAAAGAATTCTAGTGTGCATGGGTAATTCCGGGTTTATAAGCTCATCCGAAGTAATACTGGATTAATAAGAAAGAATACTGTAGGCATATAAAGTTTCAAAATCCACCAAAACGTAAATTGTTATGCCCCATTTGGTAGGCTTATTTGGATTATATGTTATAAAACAAATTTTCGTTTGAACTTGATTGATATTTTTGCAAGTTGACATATGAGCCGTTTATTTTGAAAGTGGCTTAAGTCCATTTTCATCTTTTATCAAGTTGGCACTTGTGACATTTATAATTTATGCTGAACTGTCAAAAAAATAAATCGGTATTGAAATATACTTAGTACATTTGAAAAT
>JAWQRP010003371.1:0-13486 GCA_033557875.1 Quadriops clusia
ACTATCTGCTGTAAATGACCTTCAGATTTGCTGCTTTCAAGAACGCTCCAGAACTTTTGGAGTTGATGCAAGACGCAAAAGAAACCGTTCAATGTTGTCTTGTAAAAAACTTGCGACAATGCACTTTGAAAGAGATGTGGAGATAGAGAAACATATTATTATAGCTGAAAATAAAGTAAAAAAGTACATATGAACCTATATATTTACAATATCTTATTTTTAAATTAATCATGAATCCTAACGTAACATATATATGTACACACTTTGTAAAACGGAAAACTGTGAAAACGGAAGAATAATTCGGGTACCACCGCGTTCCGGTTTAGACAGGTTTCACTGTATTTCTAGTATGCGATAAAATGCAAGTGAGAAATTTTGATGCATATTTAAGACTATCCGAGAGTAACCGCAAAACCCCTGTCGCTATATCTCAATATGCTGCGGCATAAGTAAAATATAAAACTGTACATGCGAGAATAATATCCGGAAAAATGCGAGTTATTTTTTATAACTCGAAATATCATAATGCATGTTATTGGGAAAGCGTGACTAGAAACAATGGTACGTAGTAGCATGAGTTATGCATAATGCGATACAGGTACACAATGCCAGCATTGTTTTCCTCTGGCTGTTCTAATTGATACACATGTTTTAAGCAGTACTGAGCCATGTCTTTGACAACGGCGACCCGTGTGAAGCATCACGATAAAAATGTGCTGAGTACATAGCCTCCGCAACACGATGTTTACTTAAAGTCTTCTTCATCTCTTAATCATGCCTACCATTGTGTGCTGAGTGTTCTTGCATTAATAATTGTGTTTGCCTTAATAACTTGGAATCTTGTTAGTCACAGAGTAGGCAGGTGACTTTTAATATACACAGTTGCATTTCACTTATATTCGCTCCGGGACAACTGAAGAGACTCCAAGACTAAATCTAATAATACAAATAAAAGATGACTACACAAGAAACTACAACGCTTCATTTATTCAAACCTAATGCAGTTAATATTGAAATTGAACACCATGCAGTTATCTACTTAGGTGTATCTATTATAAGTAAGCAGACGGTTCGAAATTACACGTCGCAAAGCCTCTAACAACTTATAACTGCTTTTCATCAAAGTTTAGAAAGGCTTTGCACTTTAATTTTCACAGTTCGACTGATGGATGGGAAATGCATTGGAGTATCCACGGCACGCTAGATCGCATGCATCATGCAATTTAAATTACGTAAGCGTGCGACACTGTGCAATTGGGGGGGTCAGATGCCACTCCTGCGGAGCAAATATGAAGGGCGCCCCCTTTTCCAAATAAATAATTCGTCGCCACCTGAATCAATATAAAACTCACGCTATTTAACGGGGACCTGATGAGAGGTAATACTACCCCATGAAATATTGGAAACAATAATGTCTCTTCTTAATAACGTCCTGTGAGTCACCGGACACTAATGACTCAATTTATTTTTAATACAATTTCATCGATAATCTTGCTTGAAACAAAGAAAATACCATAAAACCTCGCCGCTTCTTTAACGAAAACTTATTACAACGAACACAACCTGGGAAAACAGCTCACTATCGGGCATTTATTATTTAAAGCTTATTGTGCAAAGTGGAAGTAAGCCTCCTGAAGTTTCAACTTACTACTTCCAATAAGGCCTCATTTATGTGATAAACTACTATTATATTTGAGTTATAAGTTCTCCAGTTTTGATATGCTAATTTCTTGCATAATATTACAACTAAAGTGCATTATAACTTCCCTAACGAACTCTAAGTATTCCCGAAGCATTTTGTTGTCCTCGATGTCGATATTTTATTTTTTCGTACGCTGTATATATTCTTCCTCTTAATGAGAATATAATACTAATAATCGATTATTCCATCAAAATTATGTTGCAATACGTTAAGCCGCACCTTGTACCATGGCGTAATCAGTGAACTTTCCGAAAGTTCCTTTCGCGCATTACAACCATACCATTAAGGTGGCTTAAAACCGCATATTGAAGTTATTCATTATTCATTAAAACGTATTGACCTATTGTAAATAATCCACAACACATGACAATATCTCGAGAGTTCTTCTATTACAGCGATAAGGCACTTACCGAGTTACTCCAATTACTGAGAACTAAATTTGCTGAGCAACAATTTTGCAAGCCTCAACTTGTCCACAGACGTTTCCACGTTCATTATGCAAGTCCTGATTCGTCGTCTCTGCATGTAAATAGCATGTAAATAGCATATTCTTAAAGCACTACCGATGAAATCACTTTAATCACTTCTAATTCGCTTTAGTAGATTGTAATTTTTTATTGCACAGGCGAACTTAACTGAAATCCTAACTAGGCGGTATATATGCCGGGAAAACGACGTGTTTTAGGAAAATTATCTACTGCGAAAGTTGAAGCAATTATGTGCTTTAATCCTCAATGCCATCGAGTCCCTTTAACGGGCCCTTTTTCTTGTTAATTAAAATACTCTGTTCCCTCTGTAATTAGGTTTAAAAAATTATCCTCGGCAAATGCGGGCCTAATTAGATTTATTCTGAAACTGTGGATGAAACGGAATAAAATCAGACACGAGAGCAACATCCCGAATGCAAACCGGGGATGATATTCTTTATTACGCCCTTAATGCGATAGAATTGTGAAGCTTCAATCATGTTAAAAGCTGCTGCTGAGTCTGCATATTCAAATCCCAAGTCTTCGGATCATATATTCGCATACATCACTGTGATTTATGCATAGCAGTTCATCTCCATAGTCATAATTAATTACGTTTAATTATTTATACAGATTGCGGAAATTTACCTTTGAGGCTCCTGAAGTAATGCTTTTAGGCGTGCCTGAAATTCAAAGAAACCTACATGTTAATTTAGGATCTTTTGTATGTGCAAAATATTCGCAAAGGGGTTTGAATACGAGCAAACACTTATTAATTTACTTTGTTAATAGGGACCGAGGTATGGGATTTCACGAATGTGGTTCGGAACGATTAGAACGTACGAAAACAAAATCAGAAAAGCGTGTAAGCCTCGCTGATGTATCAATTTTAGACAATGTTTTTATTAAAGCGACGTGGGTCCAGGTAGACCGTCGGAAATTATATTTTCATTAGAAGCAACAGCTGGTCAGCGTGGCCACCAGAGGTCAGAGCATTCAAGCCCCCTTGAGTCCACGAGTTGGGACCCCTTGGGTGATGCCATGCGTACGGGGGGTGTGTTTGTGCTCCAGCGCTTCGTTTGGGGCCTCGTGCTACTGATGGGGTGTTGTTTTTAATGACGGGGATGTGGTCAAGTATTTAATAATTTTCGGATGCCATCTTTTGCGGCGATGAATATAAATCACTTGATTGCGCCTCCGCATTTTCATTATAAATTTCCACAATTGTCCCTCTGAACAATACGGTTCATTAATAATAATTTTGGAATCAAATTGTGACAGCATATGAAATGAATTAATGTAGCGTAATGTGTTGCAATTCAATTCAATAATAACACTAACTATAGTCGAGAAATAAGCACAGAAGGGAATGTTAAACAAAAATTTCTTGTACTTGTATTACGTAGACGCTGATAAATTAATTATCTACCATTGTAAACTCTTCTGTTACTAGTTAATTCCCACGAAAAATTTCTATTTTTACTAGACATAAACTGTTTGTTTTTCTGGGCTTATGCCTATTTTATATTAAAAGATATCTAATATCAAAAGTAACCTCTGCACTATCTTCAATTATTGAAAATCAGGCATAAAAAATGAAGTTTAAACATACACTCAAATAAAATTTTACTACACTGAGTGGTGGTTACCACTCAGTGTAGTTTAAATACACCATAGTGTAGTAATTTAATGCTCTCGGTAAATTTATTATAGGATAAAAGTTAAAAATAAACGTGCTAATTTAAAGTGAATAAACTTAACCCCTGAAGTAAATTGAATCTCCAATATAGTAAAAATACAGTGTGGGGAAATAATTTTACTTAGAGTTTGAAGTAGAATAACTGTTTAATTTACGTACATTAAAAATTCAGTAAAGTAAATTTATTACGAAAAGGCCATAGTTTAACGTTTGTATTATGTAATATGTTGCTTTCCTAATCTCGGGATTTCAGGTTCTTATTCTCTAAAAAAAATACTACTAATTTTTCTCCATTAAAATATTATTTATTCAAATAATAGCAATAAACCATACTTTTTAATGAAGAAAATTTAATATTAACTTTTTATTAAGAATAAAAATCTGAAATACCTGTACTGTACTTACAATATTTGTGTGAATTTAATGTAAATTAACTTTACAAATGTGATTACACTTAAATTGAGATTATTTTACGACATTTTTGTAAAATCGCTTTATTTAGTATAATTATATTACAGAGTAACTAACATTTTCGAAGTAAATTCACTTTTATTTTTTTGAGTGTACGTTCATTGACACGTTTGGACGTTCTTAACATACATCAATACCTCTAGCTAATACTGAAGAAACATTGTTTCAAACTTTCATTCAACTAATAAAGGAATGATTCATTCCTTTTCAACGACGACTCTTAATAGTCGACTAAATTTCTTCTAGCATATTTCAGTACTTTTCGCACTAGATTAATATAGTATGCATAGCGTGGCGATATTATCTCCCATCTAAGATTGTATAGCTTTCAAATTCCCGATTGTCAATCAAGAAGGCACGAAAGGCTGGGAACAGAACCGAGAATTAATCAACAATAGCGCTAAAACCTTCACAATGCATTCATAGAGATAGGAAATTGCAACCAATTCGGAAACGTCATCTCATCAACCCTTATAACAGGTAGAGTAAAGAAGGTGAATTTCTAGAAATCTCATTCGCCAGACAGGTCCCTGACAGTTGATAACATCGACAGGGAGCGAGCGGAACGCTCCCCAGCTGACAGCTTAGATAATTGGCGTGAACTAAACAAAACTGAACGGGAGATGAAACAAAAAATATCTTTTTCAGAACAGATGTCTTCACAATTGGAGGATAACCGTGCCGAATCCCTCCTTGTTCCGAGATAAGATTTAAATTGGTGCGACTGCTGATGATCCCTTTTATGTGTTATTTTTTCCGCTTTATTGGGCTAATAAACGCTGCAGTTCTTCGAATGCTGGGGCCAACTGTCGAGGCTCGTTACATGGATTGGATGGAGACGTTAACTTTGACGTATTATCAAATTATTCAATTATATCTGGTAAGCTAGCGCTTGCCCGCGTTTTCGAAGGACGGCATATGGTTATGATTTATGCTTGCATTTAAATTGGTCGGTAATCTTTTTCACATTTGAACTCTGCATAAAAACTCTTGTTGAGTCAAGTCATGAGTACTTTTCGCTTTTTATGTTTCCTGAAATTATTAGCTTTAATCGCTTCAGTGGACGAGCTTCTGAACTTTTTGTTTCAGTTTTTAGTGCCGCTTAATAACCATACTTAATTTTTGTAAAAAATGTGTGTGTGATTACTGCTTGCTGAAAAAGTTAAATGACGATTATAACGCAAAGCTGCTAGCTCCGATATAGACATTATGTGAAACTTTATCGCGCAATTACATTCGAATCAGTAATTTTACATATAATGTGTCATTATTAACATTACGCAATTAAAATGGGACCAAAGAACACATCGTAGAACATTGGAAAACGGCGTTCTGTGCATTCACATAAATTGCGGCACTTACCATGTTTCGACAGATTTCACACTGCGAGGCAAATCTATTATGATTGTTAGTTCTGTCATTAACTTTGCATATTAGCCGGGCAGGTTCGATGAAATAAACGGAAAGACAGATAGGGAGGCAAGCAATTAACTACTTGGCCTTTACTAATATATTCAGGTTGAAGTGATAGGGCAAACAATTACCTTTCTAATTTATTGCTTCGGTTTGTTTTAGAGCTGGAACGATTGCATAATGAATTTCCAGGCAAGTGATGGCAGACAGCTTAAAGGGTTGAAATTGAATTTATTATGAATTAATTATCGCTGCGTTATTCGTTACTTAAGTCGGAGGTGGTCCTCGCCCTTTTGTTTTCTTAATTCATCCACCGATTTTATCTCGACAGGTGTGACAGCCGGGGTAAACATTCTAACAAAAATTCTGTTTTGTCACGAAACCCCTCCGAAATTAGCGGCAATAAAAAAAAATTAAACGACTGGTCCTACACACATAAAAATCCCATTGCAAATTTACACAACATATCGTAGGCACAATTCTGGACCTACGATATGTTATGTGATTTTACATTACATAACTTTTATTGTAAAATTACATTGCTATCCCCTAGCTAAATATCATGTATTATTACAGTTTTATTTATGTATACAGCATATGGTTTACTTTGTAATATATCGGATTTTAAACAGTATTTTCACTAAATATGTTTTGCTTTTTTCAGCCTAATTTTGAACAATAATTGCATAACCTGTAATGTAATTCCTATCGGAAAGAAATATTTTACAATTACATTCACATTCATTATTATGTAATTTCACAAGTGAATTTTAATTTTTTTTATGTTAAACTAAAAGGATAAGGTAAATTTATAAATAAAGATTATTATTCTTATTTAAAAAAAATATATTTATTATAAGTATAAAAAATAGGACTTCTTCCTTAACAAGGATTACATATATGGGATTTCTTCCAAGACAACAAAACATAAGGATTACATGTTGTAAATAAATAACTAATTATTTATTATTTTAATTACTGGGTTTTTAGGTCATAAAATATAAGTTTATATTCTGCTCAGCGTTACGTTTTTATTAATTAAAACTTCTTCAGGAGTATTAAAATATGAAATTTGAAATTTTCTACTATTGACAAATAGTTTCACAATATTTCTTCTTATTTTAATTGACATATAACACAAAATAAGTTTCACGTGATTGTAAAAGTTATTTGGTTATGAATCTTATTAATGTTATTTGAATCTTGTTTAAAACTAATTGAAAATTTTTCATGTTTTATATTTAAAGATACTATAATTTTCAATTAATCTTAAATAAGGTACAAATAACATTAATAAGATTCATAACCAAATTATTAAAAATACCAAATAACTTTAATAATCATTTTTTTAGTGAAACATATTTTTTGTTATATATAAATTAAAATAAGAAGAAATATGGCGAAACAATTTGTCAATAATAGGAAATTTCAAATTTTATAATTTAGTACTTCTGAAGAAGTTTTAATCAACAGAAAGGAAACGAAGAGAATATACATTTATAAATTTTAGAAAATAAAAACCCAATAATTAAAATAATAAATAATTAAATATATATAATAATATAAATAATAAATGCAAAGAAAAAAATACACAAATGTCCATAAAATAAGTAACGAAAAATATACGCCTTTGCAGAATAAATATTAAGAAAATAATTAAATTTTTTTAATTAAATTAAAAACCTTTTCACGAGTTGCTGACACTTTTTTTGTTTTTGATACCGTATGGGGTATATTTTCAAGAAATAAATCTTTGAATAAACTAAAAAGTAGCTTCTAATTGTGCGGGGTATTGCAGGTTGTAAATGAAACACAAACACATCTTTCCAAAAGGTCTTCTTATGGTTCCGAATTAATTTTTACTCTTTCTAAGTATACAAAAAACTCTTGTATAAAACCTGAAAATCAAAAACGTACACTATGAGCGGAGCCTAAAAATTTGTATGTCGTAATAACTAGGTATAAGTTCATTGAAAGTAAAAGGAATGACCTCGAATTTTGACTAAATATGTACAATAAGATAAACAGGGTGAAGAAAAAGTCTCTACGACTTTTTTGTTTTTTCTTCCCTTTTTATTATTATTTTCGTAGACAAATAAGTACTAAAAAAGACCGGGGCATTTAGTCGATTTAGTAATAAACGAAATTAGTTTTATGTATTGTTAAAGTGAACATTGGAAAAGATTTTACTATGGAAAAACAGATTAAGTGGTAATTTTAAGAAAAGAGATTCCTCCAGCAGATAATGATAACAATAAAATAAAATAGGTCTTAAACCAACAGGAGTTTTAATTAAACACCCAAGAAAACCATAAAAAAAATTGAAGTATTACAATATTTACCTCTCTTAATGAGAACTATCGCCGGTGTTGCAGACAGACTATTAGTATCCAATTGTTCTTCATCCTGAAAATAGTACACTACAAATGTATTTATGCAAAAAAATATTTTAAATAATTGAAATAAAAACTTTACAATAATTTACCTCAAAAATAAAAAACATGGACCCCATGTTTTCTTTAAAGTGAGTTGCAATATTTTGTAAAATAATTTCGGTTGAAAGATTTTCTTCATCACCCTCCTTTTTCAATATAACCATGATTAGTCGACTGTTATCTCTTAGATTTTTTATTAAATTATTATCAGAGTCTGTTAATTTGGCAAAGTGCTAAAACATGGCGTCTTTTGAAAAAAGGATTGGCCATTCTTGTATTATTGTTTTTAGTGCTTCCTCTGTAATATAGTGTTTACTTTGAAGTGTCAAATATAAATTTGATAATAAAGAAAGACCTAGTTGTTGAAAATCACTATCTTCCTTATCAAAATCCAATTTTTGCTGATTATCAGGGATTTCTCCTATTTCAATGAATTCGTCGGTAAAACTACGGTCGAAACTATCAATTTCCATTGCTTCCTCGGTGCCCAAAAACTGTCGAATGTGATGATTTTTTCGTAAGTGTGATCTAAAACTATTTTTATTTCGAAATGATCGTTTCAAATCTACATTTATTTTTACAAGGACAGAAAACTAATTGTGATTTTTCTAAATGTTGACACATATGCGAAATGATACACGCCGTTTTATTGAATTTTTTGATACAATTATCAACCTGGCAGCTATATTGTTTGTGGTTCCAACTTGCGTGGAATCGAGAAACATGTTTGACATAACCTCTATAAATTGAGGTTATAACGTTGCAACTATCAAATAAACATTTGAATCCGGCATTCTTTAGGTAACCATGCAATTTAAGGTGTGGATGATACAATTGCATTGAATTCAATGAATTTTTGCAAATGGCACAAACAAACATAGTAACAATTTAAATAATATATTTACTAAAAACACTTCACTTCACATGCACTTACGCATTACCACATTGTGTAAAAGTACATAATACATAATGTATTACATGATAGTTTGCGAACTACATAATAAATTATGGATACTTACAAAAATGGCTTGATTTACAGTACTTATATTTTTTATTACATAAGTTCTTAAATAAGTTTGTACATTGTAAGTAATTTTAACATGGAAACTTCATTACCATGTAAAAATCTATTAAGAATAATGTAATTTCACATCATGATTTATTTTACAGTATTATATCTGTATTTTAAAAGATTACATAATATATTTAGTATAAAGTACATAATTAATTATGAGAAATTACCCCCATTTTTATCTGTGTACTTATTTTTTAATTGCAAATTTTTAATATAGCTACATATGTATATCCAAGTTGAAAGTTACCCATCAACTGTCTTTGTCCTCTTACCCATGCGAAAATAATTGTTTTTGAATTATTAATAACCCAGAAACATAGTCCTGGAATATCACATATAATTACGTTCTTATTTTAACATAGGTCCAAGTCTTTTAGAGCAGCCGTACAAAACTATCGATTAAAACGATAAAGCTTTCATAAAGTTGATCTATAATGTATCCTAAGAAATCCCTCAAATTGGTCGATTCACTAGAGGAATCACAAGAGCTCAATCCTAAAGTTCAGTTCCCACCCCATTGTCCGTCCTAAATATATCTGTAAAAATTAGATGAATATCTGATCATCTAGTTCTAACTTCGCAATAGAAAGTAGTTTACCTAACAGACTAAACAACAATATTTTTAGCCCTTATCGATTTTCAAGTGCTTTACTTTAGATGAAAGTAAATAATTGTTATAACTCAATATTAAAGAGCAGGTAAATTGTCTATACATACCTGTATTATTGAAAAATTATTATATTTTAGTATTATCTTTTACTACAATAATAAAACTAATTGTATTAATACGAATACGAATAATAGTCATCTATACATGTAAAACATATATTTATTTGTTCATATGTAGGTACACACCTAAATAACTATTGTAATTGACTCGTTTTATTACAGCGCTTATGTATTAACTCATTTAACGGGTCGGACATAATTACGATACTTAAATGTGCAACCATAAAAGTCTTTAAAGGCATGTTTCTAGCCGTGTAGGAGTCTCGGCTCTTAAATTTTTCCTCGCCGATTTGCCCAAAGCTGAGGCACGGAGCTCGGCGCTTCAAACGGTTCAAATTAACATAACTGCCCAAAGTTATGGTCTACAGACACAAATACGCTTTCTTTGGGCTAATAACAATATTCCGCAAGTCATCTGGTGCTTGTAAACCGACTATAAAATGCATAGAAAAATTTGTAATAAGATACACGAGATGCGTTCGTCGTGCTTTCGGGCTAAATAACAGGAGACAGGCGCAATAGGTACGTATTAATAAAAAGAAAAATTTACTATGCTGCCGTGTTCCTATCCTTTGCTGAGTACAGCATGTGCGAACACAAATATACTTGTTGATTACCATTCTTGCGGAGCACTCCGGCTTAACATTCTGACATTGTTCTTAACACGGCTATAAAGTTGGAATTTATTGATTTAGACTTCGTAACGCACAAGTACATCCTTAAAGAGACTTTATTACTTAATATTTATAATTAAGTATAAGTTTTAAAAGAAACCAATTACAAAGACAAATATATTTTTTAAAAGTACATTGGACAAAATAAACATTAATCTATTGGAATAGATGCATTAACAAGATCGTGAAGACAAAGCATCAAAAGCCGAAGAGGAAGAAAGAGATAAATTTAAAAGAAGAGCAATAATACCAGAATAGGAAATAATAGATGTTAAGTTTTGATGTCGGAGAGCATAGAGAGATGCTGAAAAACCAAAATATATATAACAAAAACAAATAATATTGAATTAATTTTCAAAACTGCTGACACACTTTCTGTTCATTTACAACTTTAAAAATTCACCCTCCTTCGCGGATTCGTACTGATTAGTAATCTGGCGGCATGTCAAAATGTAATGAATTAATTATAAAATCCACCATGTAAAGTGATTTCTTAATTAAATTTTTGTAGATTATACGGACTAACAGTTTTCTTAAAGTCTACGATTGTTTAACGCCTCCCGTTTTCATAATAGCTCCAAGGTTCTAATACAAAGTGCAGATTCATTCTTCTAAATCTATTTGGTAACTTTATTAATAATAATCTTGATACCTAAAACTTACACACAAACTTGAAGAAACATTTAGGTATTTCTATATGAATTATTTATTTAAATGTAAAATCGCACAAGCAGTTTTGTAGTGTTAATGTATCAAGTTGTGGTTTGAAAATCCATGTCACAGAATTATTATCGCGTCCCCTTAGAGTACGGAAGTGCTTCGATATAATTTTTTACCTATTATGTAATGCGTTTTAGCGAGTATTTCTGCTAATAAACGTCAATTTGTCGAATTAAACTGACAGTGCCTCTAATAAATAATGATTTATTGGCGCATTTTCACGACTCCGGCAACTTTTTCCCGATTCCAGTTTTTAGTCGGGATTTAGAAATCGGAATTTAAAATTTATAACCCGTCTCTCGATGAACACTATCCAACGTTTTAATTATGTCGTTTCTTTTACTTATTGAAAATTATTTACTCTAAAGAATCCGGGCAAAAACCATACGTGTAGGAATAACTAGTTGTTGTGCTGTTATGAACTGTTATTACATCTATTAGGATTAATAATAAAATAAATCAACTTTTTCCGGAGGCTTATTAGAGCATTTTTCTTGAGTTGTTGATCCATAACTGTTTACCTATATTTAAGGCTATCTATCCTCAGGTCCATAGAACCTAAGGCACACCTTGTTTAAGAGGATAATTACACTCTTGCATACTGATATTTCTCAAGTATTAAAACATTATTGACTGCCGGGTTGCAGAAAGCTTATGTTAAACTGATGTTAGTTAATCATTTGTTAAATGTAACAACTTGTTAACAAAAAGTTGCGTTGCAGAAAACAACTTAATCCTTTGTTAAACGTTAGTTACCTAATAAACTGTTAATCAAAGGTGGAGCTGACAACACAGCAAAAAGTTAGGTTCTTTGATCTGAGAATAGTGGTACTTCTGCGAAAAAATCGTATCGCGCGTCAATTGTCATTCCACGGCTCGCTTTTTATCAAAACTTTTATTCTGTGCCCTTTTGAAAATGGACAATAAAAAGCGAATGAACTTCACCATCACGGAACGGCAAACTTTGCTTGCCCTTATCGCAAAGTAAGTACATTGCAGCTTTATAATTTTTCCATCCAATATTACCTTTCAAATGAGAGGTTATGTATGCGTGTGCACTGTTTAGAAACTCTTGAAAGACTTTTACCACGTTCCTTTTCTCATACTCTCCTACTCCATTTTCCTCCTTTAGATATCGAGACATAATAGAAGATAAGAGCACTAAAGCGTTCATGTCAGATAAAAAAAAATGCCATATGGCAAAAAATCACGGAAGAATTTAACGCCTGCGCTTCCATATCCATAAGAACGGATAAACAATTGAAAATGTTGTATAACAACATGAAGCGACAGACAAAAGATGCTGTAGCCGAACAACACGTAAGACTAGACTAGCATTTAAACAAATTAATAACTAATTTATTTTGATTACTTATATGTAGCATGAAAATTACAAACAGAAAATAGTGGAATCTAAAAAGGCAGCGGCTAATGATAAGGTAATGGTCCTAACTTACTTGAACAAAAAAATTATACATCTTATTTAATTTGTAATACTTTTTGGAATAAAATAGAAGGAAATCCAGAAAACAGGGGGAGGTGTCCCAGCTTTAAAACTTACGGCCGAACAAGAAATTGTATTAGCGTCCATTGAAACCCAGCTACAACCGCTAGAAAATGTGTACGATAGCGCTTCGAGTTATTTTAGTAAGCATAATTTAGACAAATCATTATTGATTTTTACTAATTTTTTTTCTTACTGTTAGTAGATGAATATGAAATAATAAATGAGGTTCCGACTATTCAAAATCTAGGTCCCGACCCAAACCCTCCAATTTCACCCGTAGCACAACCTGCTCCAATTAGAATTAATAAAACAAGGCCCCAAAAACAAAAAGTAAATATCCTTCAAAATTTACGAAGGAAATATTACTTAGAGAAGTTAAAAACAGAACGTTTTAGGCAAAATGTTCTTGCCAAGAAAATTAAATTGGAAATAAAAAAACTTTCTACGTGAAATTTATAATGATTTTTTTTTATTTTATTTTATTAATAAATTTGTTTCACAATTAAATTTTGTTTTTGTATCAATTGGCTCGAAATACAGTTTGTATTATTGCATTTCTGACTGCATAATTTGGATTATTAAATACACGATTGT
>JAWQRP010003372.1:0-13486 GCA_033557875.1 Quadriops clusia
TATTTTCTTTTTCTAAAATTTTAACATTATCAAAATCAAAAGTATGTGTATTTTCTTTACAATGTTTTGTTAGAGCAGTACAATTTTCTGTTAATTCTTTATTGCAAGAATTTTTATGTTGATAAATGTTATAAATGTTGATAAATTCTATTATGTAGATATTGTTTTGTTTCACCAATATAACATGCATTACAATTTAAAAAGTTAAAAAAGTTAATTTTGTAAACAAGGTTTGATCGTTTAAATTTATCATCTTTATCTTTTATTCTAGAAATAATTGTTTTGTTGTGTTTTGATTTTTAGTAATAATTTTAATATTAAATTTTTTAAATCTATTTTTAATATTTTCTGTAAGATGTTTTATATATGGTAAAATAATATAATTATTGTTTTTTATGTTGGAATTTTGGTTATTTTTTATTTTGGTTATTTTTAATTTTGTTATTTCTATTAGATATAATTTTATTAATTAAATTTTCTGGGTAATCATTTTTTGTTAAAGCATTTTTAACTCTTTTAATTGCAGTATTTTGAAATTCAGTATCAATTAATTTGTATGCCCTATTAACTAAACATAAAATTATATATTTTTTATAATTAAAATCACAATTTGATAAAAAATTAATATATCTTTCTGACCAAATATTTATTGTAAACCAAGAAATTTAGTATTTTTTTAATTCAAGTCATATCTAAAAAAATTATTTTATTATCTTTTGATTTTTCTAAAGAAAATTTTAGTTTCTCATGATAGTTATTAAATTTTAGAAAAATATGTTCAGTTTGATTTTCTAAAGAAGAAGTAATAATATCAGTTTTTTTGCTGTTATGTTATTTATGATATTTGTATATTCTAAATTATTTATGAAATCATTATTTTTCCTTTGCATTATTGCAGTTTTATCATTATTTATTTTTTCATATGTTGTTTCATCATTTAATAATTCATCGTTTTATTAATATGATCATTTTTATTTATTATTAGTGTTTTATTGCATTTGTCAGCATTAATTATGTATAAATCTGGATTATTTTTTAGAAAAATTTTTGGTTGTTTAATATTATTTTCTAAATTATTATAAAAATGTTTTATATTATAAGGTATGGTTTCATTTTTATTATAATTTTTATTATGATCAATATTGAATTTTTTAATTGCATCTACTTATTCTAATCTAATTTCATCTTTAGTTTGTTTTATTATAATTTAATATCTCCTGAAGAAGTTATTATCTAATAACGAAACGTTGAGATTTAAATATATATTTTTTTGAGACCTTATGCCAATTACTGTAAGTATTTGATAATTAAAAATAAAAGGTGCAACATCACCAAAAATGTATGGATTAATTAAATTACACAAAGAAAACAATCCACTAAAACCTATTGTTAGTTTCTTAAATTCACCAACATATAATTTCCAAAATTCAAACATAAAAAACAATAACAATAACCAAAATTATATTATTTTACCATATATAAAACATCTTACAGAAAATATTAGAAATAGATTCAAAAAATTTAATATTAAAATTATTACTAAAAATCAAAACACAACAAAACTATTTTTTTCTAGAATAAAAGATAAAGATGATAAATTTAAACAATCAAACCTTGTTTACAAAATTAACTGTTTAAATTGTAATGCATGTTATATTGGTGACACAAAACAAAATCTAAATCATAGAATTTATCAACATAAAAATTCTTGCAATAAAGAATTAACAGAAAATTGTATGGCTCTAACAAAACATCGTAAAGAAAATACACATACTTTTGATTTTGACAATGATAAATTTTTGATGTTAAAATTTTTGATAATGTTAAAATTTTTGATGTTAAAATTTTTGATAATGTTAAAATTTTTGATGTTAAAATTTTTGATAATGTTAAAATTTTAGAAAAAGAAAATATTTGGTACAAAAGAAGAATTTTAGAATCTTTAAATATTAAACATGAAAAATTTTCAATTAATTTTAAACAAGATACAAATAAAATTAATAGAATTTATAATCAAATTATTAAAAATACTAAATAACGTTCATATTCTTATTTTTATTATTTTAAGGGAAATTTATTTTTTATTATTTTATCAATTAAAATACGAAGATGTTTCATAAATTAATTTGTCAATTAGGAAATTTCATATTTTATTATAATTTAATATCTCCTGAAGAAGATATTATCTAATAATGAAACGTTCAGATAGAAATTTAAATATATATTTTTTTGGGAACTTTTGTCCATTACTATAAGTATTTGATAATTAAAAATAAAAGATCAAAAAACAATAAAGTTTAATACTTATTTTTTATAATACTTATTATTTCTTGACTCACTTAATAGTTTTTTATTTTTTAATCTTGGGTATTTTGAGTCTTAATTAATTTACTTTTTTGTTTTCAAAACATGTTTAATGTCTACTATTATTTCCGTTTAATGTACTTATAATTTATCATAATTATTAGTTTTTAATTTTGTCGTTAATAAGTTTTTATGTATATATCTTCCTGATGATGTCTTAATAATAAAGGCAAAACGTCGAAGAAATAAATATTTTGAAAAGAAAAAAGTAAAGTAATCAAGACTCAAAATACCCAAGATTAAAAAATAAAAAACTTATTTTTTATATTTTTGTCAATTAAAATAAGGAGAAATTTTATAAAATAATTTGTCAACATTAGGAAATTTCAAATTTTATAATCTTTGTATGTAATTACTCCTGAAGAAGTTATTATAATTTATAACGAAACTTTAAGGAAAATATAAACATATAATTTTTAATGACTTTATACCCAATAATAAATATATTTAATAATAAAATTTGTAATACAAGATTATTTAAATTTGTACAAAGCGGTCTCTTAGACTGCACAACAGCAGTAAGGTACCAAAATGGATGTGACAATAGTCAAGTGTTAGGAAGAAAGTACAAGAAATATTCGGTTTTAACAACATTTGTCCAGAATTTTGGTAATAAAATGATAAATTACCCAAACTGGCTGGTCTCCGTAAGTTTGCTTATATGCTGCACTTTTTATGTATCGAAGGCTAGTTTCCAGTGAAACAGTTTTGGTCCTGTCTTTTGTGATATCTCTAAAGGGTACTTTCTGCTCTTGATCGGGTTGTGTTTTGATTTTTCTGCAAGCTTCCACCAGGAATGGAGGCCGAATTATATTAGTTGTCACTATTGCATTTCTAATAAAATGTAAGGGAATCATTATTTTTTGGTTACTTATAACCAACGAAATTATAACCTTCAAATTCTGTTATACCACGCACTGTCAAATTCGTTATGTGGTAGCCAACAGTGAAAAAATTTAATAACTAAGACCTTTTATTTGAACAAGTTTTGTTAATTTAGTTTAGTTCGCATTGTAGAAAGGAGTGTTTATTGCTTTTTTATTATAAGATGAGCGAATAGTTTTGGAAATTTATCCATAAATTAGAGTAAAATAAACTTTTGCAGAAAATAGGACGCAAGCAAGGGGAATATTTGAATGTTGGTATAGAATCCAGATGCGAGTGACCAATATATCGTAAAATTTAATCAAATGAATGACTGTAAATGTAATTTTCACTAAAATTATTTAAGGGCAACTGGATTTGAGTAGACGTAAATAAAATTTGACATTTTTTAATAATAATTGATTGGTCGCGCAATATTTATTCGCCGTAAGTAAAGTTCATATAATGCATTTTAACACATTATCGTAGTAACATCCGGCCAACTTTGTTCGTACGTTGCCGTCGTTACCGAGCCATATTTCCGGTTTGCACATTAGAAGTAGAGCTGTTTGTAAGCCTCTCCCGTGCAATTTTCTAAAATTTATATTAATCGTTGATATTAATTTGTAAGAATACATACAAACGATCAGTTTTATTATTGACTTTAGCAGGAACGTTGAATATTTGGGGGCTTCAACATTCCTGTTGCAGAAAATCGAATTATTTGTAACTACGCCATGGACGTTAGGGCGTTGGCCAGAAGTTTCGAGTCGTTTTCAAGACATTTTACCGTTTATTTTGTTCGAAGGGACTACTAAAGACTTTACACTTCAAGATTACGTTTCAACAGACTTTTTTTCCCATAACCGTGGATATAATATTTACAAGTGAAGTGATTGGATTTTTTTCGAAATGGTAAGGGTCACGGTGAAATAGTTATGTAACAATAAAAAATATTGTTAAATATGTGGAAGGAGTGTTTTTGTTTATAACAAAATCATGATAGAAAAAGTAATGCATAAGAACCAGTGATATTGATTTTTAACATATTGCAATATGGCGCAATGGCCACATATGCACCTTAACAATGGACGACTAGAGCGCATGCGCGATTTCCGATGACTCACTATTCTGACGTTGACATTTCTTTTTTGTTTGCAGCCGCGTATTGACCCTCAACAACTTTTGAGCTGTTTATCAGTTCTTTTAAGCTCCAGCGGTGGAATATTGTCGAGTACGGAAGTACAGAGATTAGCAAAGTAAGTGCATTTATATTGTAAATAAATTCTGGTTATTGTGTAAAAAGCTACTTATGTTATATTGTTTAACCATTTCAATGGTCTTAACTTTATTGTAGTAGAAAATTGTCAGTGTACGGATGGACTTTATTTAGTAAATAGGTTCTGCAATATTGCTGAGGAATGGTTGCATACGTCCACAATATGGTATACAAATTAATTATCCTGTCAAGACAATGTGTACAAAAACAATGGAGATATTGCAAAATAATTTGTGAAAATTAATTCACAATAATGAACTTTTTTCTGAAATTACAAACTATTTGCTTTATAACATTCAATATTTTATTATTGTGATTGTAACATATTGAATTTCAATAACACTGCTAATAATGGTTTGTTTATCCCAGACCTACCGCTGCATAAAAAATAAAACTGCACATGATTTTAACCATTATATTTATATATACCAATTTTTGTATATTGGTGTGTTCTATATTATCTCTTTACATTTGTTATGAATGTGTGAATATGAATTATACAATTTTTGCTCGAATAACATAGAAATTTTTCATATATTTTTGATTATGACAATTTTTTATGTACATTATTCCGTAACTACACTTCCTGCAATTATAAATATACCATATCTATCCCTTGAAAATGATAGAAAGACTTACCTGTTTAAAATATTTCAATATGATATGCTGCAGCTTTTTACACATAACAAAATATTTTAAGTTTGAACAATATTATATGTTACTACTTTTGAGAATTATATAAATTTATTTTTTTTTAAATTTTATCACTAGCTTTTCATATCGTTATCACTTTAAAAGTTTTTATCATGTAGTGATTGCATGACTAATTTTTACAAATTTAAGTGATACGGTTATGAAACAAGTTACAGACATAGCTTAGTAACAAGTGCATATTTTAAATTGAGACAGTGGTTAAAGCAATTTTACAATTCCGCCTTCAATCAACATTTAAAATTCATAAGAAATTTGTTGTTCGTTTTTTGAAAAAAGTGTTCTCTAGTAGTTTTCTCATCATATATGCAAAATTTATAATGGAGCCATCCATACCAACACATGCAAATGAAAATTTACAGGTAAATTATTCAAGTATTTTTTCACTCCAGATTAAACACACCATTTAGCTACTGACTAGAATACATAATTTATTTGTGAAATAACAAGAATCTGGCTTGTGGATTTAATTATATTTACTTTTCTTATGATCCTGTAGCATTTCGAAATAATATTTTTGTTCAAAACTAATAGAAAAGTTAATATTTTTGTAGATTTGTTATATACCCACATTTTTGAAAATATTAATAAAACTGGAGATTTATTATTATTCATTTATTATGAGACACAAACGAATTTTTTATCAAAATTAAAATTTCTGTTAAACATCCAAAAATATAACACAATTGTGAACACTTTTTTTTATAGATATAAAACATTAATTAAAATCTTAAAAGCCAACATTAATTAAAATCTTAAAAGCCAACATTAATTAAAATCTTAAAAGCCAACATTTATTTTAAATCAAATATTAAATATGTATGTACATATACATATTCGTAAATACCATCTACAAAAATTGTTTAAGAATAAATAAGTTGATTATAAATAGGTTCAAGTAAATCTTTCTAAAATTTCTGTTAAAGATTTTTTTAGCATACTAGTTACTATATTCCTTTGTCTATGATAGTACCTTTAGTATATTTAAGTACTCATCATTCAAAGAGTACATTAAATGCAAGTATAATGAGTTTTAAGAAGTTGATGTGTTTTACCACAGAGGTTTTACTTAGCTGGTTTTACTTAGCTGTAAAACCCGATCATTATAAGCACAACTATTCATAATTATACACGATTCATTTTCATCCCTGATTTCACATAAATCATATAATCACTTTATCTAAATTAAAAACTTAAAGTAGACTTCCTTGTTCTAACAAATATTTTTTAATACGTCTTAATGTCTAAAAAACTAACCTCTATTTCTTTTTGTTCCAGTCTAATGACAAAGTTTTCTAAAAAATTGGTAAGTAAATGTGTATACGTTTTGATACTGAAGAACACGGAAGGTCCTCTTCTTGGAGCTTTCATGGCAGAAGGAGGATGGAATTTGGTGCATGTATGGTTGCAAGACGCCTATTTGAACAAAAATTGGCCTCTAGTCACGGAACTTCTCCAGTTGCTGCTAATGACACCTGTTGATGTGGAGCGCTTGAAGATGAACAATTTACCCAAAGTTGTGAAGGGTTTAAGCCGGCGTGAAGATTTACCAAGTAAGTTACTAACTTATTTATTACCATACAATTCTTGGCTAGAAAAGTTTGTTAACTAAAGTATTGCTTATGTTTGACTTGAAATGTTTTGAAAATATTTTTTAAAATTTAATTAGGGCAACTTTATCAATTCAGTGAATTCACGTTACATTTTATATTAATACATCGTAATGATACATTGTAATGATACATTGTAATGATACATTGTAATGATACATTGTAATGATACATTGTAATGATACATTGTAATGATACATTGTAATAATACATTGTAATAATACATTGTAATGACACATTCTAATGACACATTGTAATTTAAGAGTAATATAAGAGTAATGCTTAAAATGTTGAACAAAGGTTTCTGTCGGGAGTTTACATCGTATATTTTTTATTAATTTGACGAACTTGTCAGCATTTTTGTGCAGTAATATAAAAATATTAGAATGCCATTTCTCTTTTCTCTGCAGACATACAGCGCCTTTCCAATGAACTTGTGCAATTGTGGCTTAAAATCGTTAAAGATGAAACGAAGCCTCAATTAACTTCAATAAGTAGACTTGAACCTATGGATTGCAAAACTGCTGAAATGGCAATTAATATGAACCTTGAAAGCAAAGATTCTGCTGTGGAAACTAAAATGCCATTAATGGAGGCTGTACCAAAACACGAAATTAAAGCAGACGCTAAATCAGAAAACGAAACTGTAAAAGAATCTTCATTCTTATCTTCTTTCGATGAAGTAGATTGTACAAATAATGCAATACTAGGTGCAGTTCCTGATAAATCCGAAATAGAAAACATATCTGAGGAGCAATCTAAAGATAAAGACCAAAAGAAAAAAGATGGGTCGTTAAATAAAAAGAGCAGTAGTAGTAGTAGTAACAAACATAAGAGTTCGTCTAAAAGTAGTAGCAGCCATTCTAGTAAAGATAAAAGTAAGAGCAGCAGTTCTAGTAGTAGTAAAGATAAACACAGAGATAAAGAAAAATCTAATAACCGCGATAAAAATAGAGATAAAGACAAAAGCAAAGATAGTAAAGACAAAGATAGTAAAGACAAAGATGGTAAAGACAAAGATGGTAAAGACAAAGATAGTAAAGACAAAGATGGTAAAGACAAAGATAGTAAAGACAAAGATAGAAGTAAAGACAGAGATAAAAAAGATAAAGATGGCCATAGAAATAATGGTTCCCATAAAAGTAGTAGTAAAAGCAGCCATAGCAGTTCTAGGGATAAAGGCAGAAGAGATTCAAAGGATTCACAAGCTGAAAAAGACAAAGATACGTTAGCAAAGATACAACCCCAAAGTATATCAAAACTAGCAAGGATACCGAAAAAGAGTGAGGAGAAAGGAGATGAGAAACAAAAGGATGTTAAGAAACCTACTATATCCATAGAAGTAAGAAAAACTAATGAGGAACGTCCAAAAACAGTAAAAGTATTCAATTCAAAAATGCGATCGACGGGATTGTTAGAGGAAGCTAAACCACCTCCTCCACGGAGTGTTGTAAATAAAAAACCGACTCCAGCGTTACCAACAAATATTCCAGTGAAGAGATCATCCCCAATACGTGACCCCATTCCCCTACCGGAGAAGAAATCCAAGTTGGATACCCCGGAAAGGCCAGGCGCTATAAAACTAATTCCTCCAAAACCAAAACGTAAGTTCATTGAAGTACCTTTACTTATTTGGAATTTTTTATTTTTCAGATTCGAACTACTGCTCACATGATTAGAAGGTGTGATGTGGATAAGAAAGTTTAGTCGGCGTCTAGACAAGCAAATTGGTGTCATTTTGTTTGTGGTTTTGGGAATATTTTATGGTTTTTAATAAGTTTTACTCTTTCAGAGCTACTCGTCAGTTCCTGTGTCTTTGTTACGCTGTTTTAAAGATTGAAGTAAAGCGGTGATGTAAGGTTTCTTTAATTTCAAAAGCTCTCTCTGTTAAATTCAAAATTGTAGAAGCAATTGAAGTTAATTAAATAATATAAGTAACAGGTAAGGAAGCACTTATAAAAAAATTATTTAAAATTATGAGAGTAATATTTATACTGTTAAAACAAACTTGATGGATTCTATTTAATCCCTTCCATATTTTATTGAGCTTTTAATTTTATTTAGCTTTTAATTTTATTTTGACATTTAAATTTTTGTACAACAGACTTATTAGGTAAGGTTCATGTGTGAAAAAGAGTGAATGAGAGGAGACTGGCAGGATTGTGATGAATGAATTTCAATGTTTAAAAAGCAGGGTAGTTTACAATATTAGGCAAGATGAATGGAACGAAAAGGCCTTGATCAGGATAAAAGCACATTCAAAAAGCGATTGTAAATATTCAGCTTAACCTTCTGGGTGAGAAGATGACTGAATTATATCGCAAGGACAAAGTTTTTTAATGATGAGCCTTAATGGACTTGCAAGCATATACACACTAATGCGTTCAGTTGGCATAAAGCAATAACTTTAATTGGCATAGTATGTGTTTAAATAGACAAAAAATGTTTAAATGGTGGGGGTCGTAGAATGTATTTTGTGTATTAAAAATTTACTTATAATAATTACCTCTGATTATTTTATTAATGAGAATCTATATTTGATTCATGACATTTAGAAAATCCCTAAATAGACGAAAGTATTATACACAGTGCAGCTATTTACTATTTGTGTATTGATTTAAGAGGTGATGGATTGGAGAAAATTTATTTAGTTCCCGTAATATCCCCATTTTACATAAAGCAAACTGGCAATATATGTATCAAAATAGAGATACAAATATTTATTTTCTAATATGTGCATACAGTTTATTAAAGTTATAAAAAGCTTCAAACATGAAAGATTACGAATATAGGGGCATATAAAAGGAAAGCGATGTGATAAAATTGATATTGTAAGAGTGTATCTAAAAGTATTATAGGTAAACTCTCCAATGTCATTTGCGTTCACACTATTCATGTTTTATGCATATTAAGTGATAATCAATTTACAATTGTTACATGGCACACATTATATTTAAAGAAGTGTCAAGTTGATTGTATTAAATATTTTCTTACAAAACAAATTATAAGTCAAGTTACATTGATATTAACTTGCTTCTCATTAATATAACATTCATTACACTCTTGACAATCTACAGAATTGACCCCCTGAATGTTTTGGAGAGGCATTTACTTACGTTAACCTAGTAGATATATTGATTACTGAAAAAAATCGTTTAAACAACTTATTGAACACAATCTATGCCAATTTAATAGAGCTAATCCTCACAATTAAAAATGTGAGGTAGCTAGTAGTTCAGAAAGATCGTCCATAGGTTATACCCTACAAATGTGGTTATGCACGTGGCGCAACCATGTTTTTACGTAAGAGTTCGTTTACACACGGCAAGTACTAAATTTAGAGTGAGTACTAAATTTAGAGCAAGTACTAAATTTAGAGCAAGTACTAAATTTAGAGCAAATACTAAATTTAGAGCAAGTACTAATTTTAGTACTGTCCTCGTGTAAATGCGCTTTTTAGTTATTTGCTTTAGCTATTGGCCGTGTGTATATTCGGCATAACAGTACTGTCCACAAAAACATTAGGTTATATAGAGTGCATGAGTGTAGTCATGAGACGTGCTTTCCCATTATAAAATGCATGATTTGGTGGAAGTTTGAGTGCTAAACGTGTGCCAAATTGTAAACAATCCCTTATTTAATGTAGAATAAATTTTTCATTTCTGAGTGTATTCTTAATCAGACCAAGGATTTTTATCCAACTTTATGCCTTATCTTCATCCAAACAAACCGTGACGTACTTACTAGAAAGTCGTGAATAGGGACGCATGCGCATGGTTAATGATAATGCTTTAAAAACTGCAAGTTCCTTAACACTAAAACACAAGAGGGATTAAAACAGATTCTTTTAAGTTTAAATTAGATTGGTTTAAGTTTAAATTAGATTGCTTTAAGTTTAAATTAGATTCCTTTAAGTTTAAATTAGATTCCTTTAAGTTTAAATTAGATATATTGGAACCTTACATTACCGCATTATTTCGTGTTATTTATATGCAACCGCATAAGGTTGGGTTCTACTTTTAAGTTTACTTATAGTGCCTATAATATTTAAATATGCCCATGTTGCAATATAGTTAAAATTTGGTGTGTATATACCTTCACAAAAAGTGAGTGCTCCATACATTTGAAAGGAAGAAGTGGCTGTGAAGAAGAGGATCTTCGAGGGATTCTGCTTCTGAATTAAGCCGTTTAGGCCACTTGTCCGTAAATACGTTCCAATAGGTATTTCTTTGCATTACATACTTTTTACACTAGGCTGCTCCTCGTTCTATGTTTAATTAATGGCGACTATTTTAACGGTAAGTTAATTATTGTAAAATTTATTGTATATTTTGCCCGTATGGTTAATAAATGAAAATAAACCATAAATCCGACTTGTGGCAACATAAAACGGCCCTACCCATCCTGAGTGTCTAAAAGTGCAGTTTTTAGACTTGTGTTGATCATAGTGAAAAACAGTGAAGTTGCGCTTCGAATCGACGACGCGATAGTAATTTCAGTTTAATTAAATATTGCGTTTAATTCATATAAATTACGCAATATTAATCTTGGAAATATTTGATGTTTACCTACTATCTATAACTCCTCTCGTTATTGGAGTTAAAGAAAATTACTCAATGTAGGAAGAATTCCGGTTAGAGCGGATTTTCGCGTTCCACATGATGATCATCTTGACTTAGAAGAGAATTGAACTAAACTAACTCATCTTTAAAAATTATTAGATAATTTAAAGCTCACCAGAAAATAAAATTGATCCATATTATCCGTATTTATAATAACGAGTTTTGCATACATAATATAGTAAAACATTTTTGAATTACACATGCTAGAGTAATTAATTATTACACAACCAAAATTAAAATTTACACCTTGTTGGGCAAATACACAATTAATTGTCCATTAAAGATAAAAATTAACTTTTATTCAACTTTAAGACAACAATTTTTTTGCTCAAGTACATCGCCAAGTACAGGATCTTTCTAAAGTTAACATAAAAATCAATTTTATATGTTGCTTGCAGTACATTACATAAATTCTTAATTATATTTATAAATTCTTAATTATATTTATAAATTCTTAATATATTTATAAATTCTTAATATATTTATTTTCACTAGACTAGGTTTGCGCAAATTGGATGCATGCCAAGGATTTCTGCTTGATCTGCTGTAAACCTATTGTGATTACAAAAATTATTTGATATTGAGCTACCTTTCCGAATGTTAGTATTTGATGGACCAATTTTAGAATTGACGATTTGTGTATGAGAGGTTTTGTTATTTTCCAACAAGGTCATAATAAATGCCGCCGGTCGAGTAATGAACTTTGCCAGCTGATTTATATGCATGATGAATGAGTGTTTTAATCTAAAGTAAAATGATTGGGCATTACTATTTAAAAAAAATTCCGTGTTAACGACTATTTGGATAATGTGTTTAGTAAACCATTTACATTTAATGTAATACAGATTTAGAAATAACAGTTGCCTCCTAAAAACGATGATTAAAAGGAAATTTGAATAATGTAGCTTTTTAAATGGTAAATGGAACAAAAGAACGTTAAAGAACATCAAGGGGACCATTGCTAAATCTATACTTATCAAACTTTATCAAACGCAAAACTCATCTAATACAATATAAAAAGTTATATATCTAAAAAGTTATATATCTAAAAAGTTATATATCTAAAAAGAACATAAAATAATTAGATTTTAAAAATATATCTAAGCGGCCTTAAAATGTTTAGTTTTGCTAAACTATTTCGTATGGGACAAATAAACCAAAACTGATTAGGGTACCTACTATGTTTGCATAGAGATTTATTATTTGAGAAAGTTCATTTGTTTTCTAGATAAATGCTATTTTTAGATAAATCTTATTTTACTTTTTGGTAGACTGGGCATTATTATCATTATTATATATTTATATAATTATTCTATAAACACTTGTATTAAAAACAGTGCTTTTTGGAAAATGCACAAATATCCCTTGGATTCTTTTATTTTGCGTATTTAAAAAGTAAAATTCATGTTTTCTTCTAATCATTTTTCATTAAAAGGGGTAATCATACACCGTACTGAGCCAAAGATAAAAATATGCAATATATTAACTTTACTGTTAGTTATACAAACGCCATTAATTAAATATCATTACTCATCGTAATTTATTCGCGATTGCGCAAAATTAGTATAGTGTAACGTTTTCATACTATAAAATGTTTAGCGCACAAACCAATTTGTCGTTCGAAAGTTATTAATCCGATTATAAAGATCTCTGTAGATTAAAATTTTCGGTTTTGTAACGCAGTTTGTATTCAGACAGCTCGATGCATTATAATTCTTAGTATATATATACTAAGCCTTAATTATACACCATACAATGTTTATTCACGGACAGAATTGTTTCGATTTCGTAAATTGTAGGTGTTCAGAACAATAATAAACTCTTTTATGAACAAAGGAAATCGATGTTTAATATTGAATTCTGCCCATGCAAGTTACGATTAACGATAGTATTCAACAATATAACAAGACTAATAATTTTTGTGTGTAGCTTCCAAAAATAATATATACTAACAAACTCGATTTACGGGAGCAGCCTAATTACCTTTACACTGCAAATGTATTAGAAAATGTACGAAAAAATGTAAATAAATAACA
>JAWQRP010003373.1:0-13484 GCA_033557875.1 Quadriops clusia
ATGTGTGTATAATAAAATTATTCAAAAATCGTTCTGAATCCTAATGTGAATCTGTCTTATCATGTCTAGTGCAACTTAGAAACTTGCGAGAAAGTCGAGTGGAGACCACTCCATATTTATTTTGATTTCAAATACCTACATATAAACGACGCCGTAGTATAATTGATACATCATACTATTATCCAATATTTGAATGTACTGTGTAAACATCCATACCTCTACAAATGCAAATGAAGCCCTATACCTGAATAAATTCTAATTTGCGTTTGCTTTGGAGCGGAGGCCGTATTTTGTGTAACAGCTAAATTTTCATTTTAGCCTCAAACAATTTGCTTAAAATAAACATTTATTTTCCATTACAAGCAACTACCAGAGATGGAGCGTCGTAGGGTGCAATTCCATAATGAACTGTATTTCATAGCTATGATACTAATTACACACTCATTGATAATAATGAAGAAGCTATAGGTCGCTCGTGGTTTAGTATATCGAACTTTCACATCAATGTTTCAGATTTTAACAAAATTGTTTTAGAGACTCCATAAAGTTTTAATCGATAAGGAACCGGACCTAAAACTTAGCAATAGAAAGGACCTCCAATTTCAAACTGTTTAATATCGAATTCCCTCTTTTCTAGACATATTTAGATAAAGAAATAATTTTCGACTTCCCAACAAGTAAATATGTCACATTCAATTGTGTTTGTATAAAAAATCAATATATGACGATGTTGCTTGCATAATAAATATATAATGTATCGTTCATTACAAATTTACTTTCGATCACACAATAATTAAACGAATAGAGTTTGTAAAAGATGCACGGCACCCATTATGAACTTATTATCTTAATGCTTTACGTCGAGCGTCCGTTAGAATAGACAGATGTTTTTAAAAAATGAGGTAATTGAAAAGTTTTTTCGGTTAGGTACTTTATACCCGCAAAATTCACGTAGTCGCGTTTCGTACTTCTATATAAAATAATGGTTTACACTAAATGTTTCCATAAATCTCAATATCATGCTGATTTGCGCCAACATGAAAATCTGTGTAATTTAAGTCCTCCCCTGTGATACTTGGATAGCCGATCCCCCTTGGAAAATTAGCGTAGTATTTGCCACAATTAAATTCAGATCTGTTCACAGAGATGATTATTAACACTGATATGAGATTCAGTGGCATATACATTATTCCGCGGGTCATGTGCGAAACAGAACAGACGTATAATCAATAATCACACGGTAGTCATTTCTGCGCAATGATTCGAGTTTCTCGGCTTGTTAATGTTTCCATTTGTGAACCCAGTCTTTCACAGGGTCACAATATTCATTCAAATTACCATTTTACATAAAGGTAAAGTATTAAAACAATTCTGCTTTTTCACCTCGATAGTTTCAGTACTGAAAACGCATTTTGGGCGGGACACTGTTACGTTCGCTTAAACACGAAGCAGATTGAACTTCATCCTTATGAAACATAATAACAATCATTTCATAGCATTTTGTATTCCGCTACTGCTCCGTTCCTTAAAAAATTCCCTTCTATATATATCGTACAATCAATAACAATTTTCTTTTGCTTTGCCTTAATATCTTATATACCTACAAGCTTATCTATGCAAATATCTACCGAATTAGTTTTAATATTAGTTTTATGGTATAAACAAACGTTTTGAATACGAGTGTAGCACGAATGCGTTGAAAGCATTAAATAAGTCCTTTTATTGAATAAAAAACTGCAAAGGTTTGTTTCTCGAGTTTGTATAATATACAAATTGATTATCTAGTCCTGTATATACCTACCTACGAGTAGGTGTACATAATCACGAAATAAACTATCTACCGGAAAAATTGTAATATAGGTATTACATTTTTGTGACTTTTTATGAAAGCATTTCGTATTTACAATGTACTGATTAATTTAAACAAAGAAAGAAGACCATTTGAAAATGTATTTGGGCAATGTTTGAAGAGTAACTCAAAGCTTTTAGATTTACCAACACTGTGTTATTTACCTAATTGTACAGCAAAATCCGGCTTTCCCTTTGTTGATGTAACCTCATTATGCGATTTAAACTGTAAAAAACATCAGTTTTCCAAACAGAGCCCTGTTCATCCAGGCAAATTTAATTTTGAAACTTGCTGGGTTGAACGTATTGTTTCGTAAATTTACATAATTTCCAGCTTGGAACTGCACTAGGGCAAACATAGTGTAATATTAAATTATGGCGAAGTTAGTCGCAAACAAGCCCCTAGTGTACTAACTTATACAAAATCAACTTAAAGTTTGTGTAATCTTGAAAAAACTTACACATGCCAGGTGCTGTGGTGAGTGCCAAGACAATTCGTTTATCTATCTGAAGCAAATAACGAAACAAACCGATCCTGCTTTGAATAGAAATGCAGACAAATGCACTACTGTTGATATGCTTTGTAACGTATACCCTTTATCTATACTCTATCATCTTGTTTGCAATTCCAACTCTGGCAGAGGTGCACAGAGTCGAGGGTAACATTACTGTCTGAATATTTTATGAGTGACTGGATATGGTATTTTTTGAAACTCAATTTCACGATTTCATTCAATATAAAAATTTATCCAAACTATATGAAATACTTAATTCAGTTTTCGCTTAAATAACAGGCGTTAAAATCATTTTAAAATCGAATGTTAATAAAAGAAAGAAAATTCTCAAGGTATAAAGTAATTTTACATAAAATATTAAGTCAATTAACGGCGAAATTTTGAATGGTCTTCTCCCCATAAAGTTCAATTATCTCAAATGGAAAGCAAACACAAAATATGAGGAATCTGTTTCCTTCTTCAGAGGATTTTCGCATGGAAAATGATTTCCCAGCGCGACAGATAATTGTTCAAGACATTGTTTCACAGTAATGGTTTGCAAATTTGCTTTTATTCTTGGAGATTTTAAAATACTTGATATTATATAATTTTATGTAAAACATGAAATCGATTTATATTTTCCAGCATACTGGAATGATTGGGAATGAAGGTCTTTATTAATACATCTTAATGTTTAAAAATTACTTTCGAAAAGAGGCCCATCGTTCAGTTTGAACGTTGCAAATTTAAAGAAAAAACTTAAAGCAGTTTAAAATTATGACTTACACTTTAGAAATTAATTTTTATGCAGTCTACGTAAGTGAGTACACGTGGCTTTTCCATTACCTGTACATACATGATTAATGGACACTTATTCAATAGCTCAAACCGAACCAGTTTTCCACACAATCCTGTAAATTACGTTTACTTCGCAATCTTAGCGTCCATTTTTAATCTTGAAAAGCAGTAAATGCGCAAGAATTTAAAGATTAATTGCCAAAGACTGGGATTTTATGGAACTGAAGTTGTAAAACCATGGTCTTAAATTTTGTTAAAACAATAAAGCAAACATTGTCTGGAGCAGGAACGCAGCAGTAATTAATTTATTGAAGCACAAACCAACCGCTTCATTAAGCAAACAAAGGAGACTAGCAAGAATTTATTTCCAAATTAAATCAAAACCCGCACTATTCTATTACTTCGCAGGCTTCACGCAAAATAAAATATCATTGTTAGGAAATAACAAAGAGAAAATCCTAAGGAAATGCTTCATTTGATTATATATATTATAATTAAATGTGGATCCATGCATTTTGTATTTCCGCAAAGAAAATTTAAAATTGTTAGCAATTATTGACGTCTACTTAACAAAGTTATAATTACTTTCATTTTAATGTCGATTTTACATTCTCAGAAATCATACAATATTAAAAGAACGTAAATTCAAACAGCGAACAATGAAAACCGCAGGTTGTTGTGTATATGTCAATCCAAAAGTTAATCAATTTTTGAGTTACAATGGATATTGCTCCATACAACATGCAGATATTCCGCGCTTTCATTATAACAACCGCTGCAACGAACTCTAATAATAAATTTGAATAATAATGTACAGTATTGAGGTTTTACTAAATAATTTAGTCGTAAATATACGGCAATATAATATGCATTTAATGTAAACCTTATTTTCATGCGCATGTGGCGTTATTGGCTTTCAACTTTTAACAAATTTTGTATTGATTAACATGTTTCACACATCAACATGTATTTCACTCTGCCTTAGTTATACATTTTTATTTGACAAGTAGTTAATGACCGTGAAAAATCACGGACAGCCATGTACACATATATTGATTGCCATGTACACGGATACTTTTTGCCATGTGCACATATACAATTGACCATGTACACGTGTACGTATTACCATGTACACATATACGTTTTACCCTATATACACATATACCTACATCTTACGATTTTGACATCGAAAAAGTTCACTACTCGACATATGTGTTGTTTAATCATATAGCAATATACTTCACTCAATTGACTTAACGGACTACCACATATAACAGATATTGGAAACAACGGACAAATCTTGGATATCCCTTTTGTTATCATTTACCTATATGGTTTTTTCTATTGTATATCATCTAGTCTATCCGCCATCAACTGACTCAAGCTTAATTGCTACCTCAGCAATTATATGAATAAAATAGCAAATAACATTAAAATATTGAATAGATATATTTGTAATCTTTAATTTCACTCATTTAATTTGTAGTTCATTATACAGGCTTCATGTCGGAAACTACTTCTTTTGTTCGATAAATATGTATGAGTTTATTATCACGGAGTGTATAAAAGTGCAGTATGTAGTACGATCTTGTTGGGTGCACTCTTAAACGGTGTGACGTCTCATCAATCACAAAGTAGTTTTAAGAAATAACATTTTATTTAAATATTAAAACAGAAAATTATTAAATTTAACAGATAATTTCTTCTCGAATAACGTGAGTCCAAAGAATTTAAAATAAATAAATGTAACGCTTATAATGCTCTCGTATTTGTATTATCACTTCATGTTTCGACATAAATAACGATATACATTCTTTTTTTTATCCCTTCTTGCAAGTATTTGTTACATAAGCAGTACATAAAAGCCTTGCTCGTAGAGTCGATTAATAACAGTCTGCAGATTATTTTAACTATCGAGAAACAACGTGGGAAAGGTATTTTAATCCCGGTTCATTTGTTACCCATGTTGTTGCGCAAGAGTTAAAATAGTCAACCGACTGTCTCAGATCCACTCTATGAGTGAAATGTTTAGTTCTTTAATTTACAATTTGTGTTATATAACTGACAGGCAGAATGCAACGACTTACAAGGAAAACCAATATGTTCATGATATTATGTATGATATATTTGAAAAATAGAAAACAATCAAGTAGGGTTCTAAAACGTCTAATTCGTTCCTCCCAAAAATTGACAGAAGCGTATATCGCTGGATTTTGAAATGTCAAATTTCCGACTTTCAGCTTCAAACTTGTCTATACAAAGTGTACCCGCGCCCTGTCTGCAGGAAACAAATTATTCACACAAATAAACGATTAAAGCAAAACATTTATTTTGTTGCTTTTTAATTGATTGATGCAAGTAGTTAAATTCTCCTTTTAGAAGCACATTATTCTTCTTTAAAATGCGATTTTTTCATAGTGACACAACCATCAGTACACTCACCATAGAAATCACATTACTTAAAATAGGAAAAATACGTACGTACATTACAACGGTAATTATGTTTGTTGATGATTAAGTTCCGTTCTAAGTAACCTAGGTTGAAACATACAAATTTCATTATAATTATGATTTTAGTTTCTTCTCATTTCCATAAGTTACACTTTTAATTATAAATCAATACACGAATAGGTACTTACATAATTAAATCCTTTTTTATTTCTCTCACGTAATTTGGAGGTGTTAAACTTCGACAGTTATGTTTTGGCTGCATTACTATTACAGATTTATGCTAATAATGAAGGTAACAATTATTCGATTTAATAACTACACAGCAAGAGTAATATTGACTGACTGTAAGTGTATGTGAACATTTCTCTTCGCGATCAAGCAATTTAATTTAACAAGTATATATAAATTATAGTAAGTCTTCTAGCATTTTCTTCGTTCTTTTCACGACGTAATGAAGATTTATGTTTACATCTTCGAGTTGTGAATTTATATTCGTTTAAAAGATTTTATTGCATGTGGCCGTACTAGATTGTCAATTCTAACACCTGTCCTTCGACACACTTCTGTAGTCAATAATTTATAGGGACAACTTAAGTGACCGTACATATAAAATATTAGCATACAGGTAAAATCACAAGAAATGAATTATATTTTACACAAATTTTAATGTGGTTTTCAAATGCATTTAAGGTTACAACTTGACCCAAAATAATAGAAATATACATCTCCCACAAAACATCTTTAATGAAAAGACCTTTATTAAAACTAACAAATTTAAGCCAGGGTTGGCTATAAATGTCGCGCCAAAATAAAATAATGTTGCCACCCGAGCAAACAATAATTTTCTGAAATAGCACATAATTTCAGGAGTTAATGCGGGGGCAAAATATATTACTAGGCACAAATTGTGCTAGATATGTGTGCTTAACTTTATTTTAATTACCTCCGAGGGCTTCATCTATTTTTTAGTAACGTATAGTTTGTTTCATATAACTATGAAAATTGGTACAACTTTATTTAAATGCTAAATAAAGCCATCATCACAGTGAAAATACATTAAAGATCTTTATATTCCATAACGTGTATTATAAAATCCCTTTAATATATTCCTTCCACGGAAGTTGGATATACATACAAAAATACGTGACTCAAAAAGAGAATTCTGCGACAAAACGTTGCTCCGTGTTTTATTATTTATGTTCATGCTTCGTGCCGCATTGTGTAAAAGTGTTTAACAAAAAGGGCAATACTCATTTTACGGCTCGCCAAAATATTTTACAAACTTCGCTGCAAACTGAGAGTTCACAAAATGTTTGCCGCAACATAAAACATCAGCTACCAGTGCCGGTGGGAACACAAAAACCAATTCAGAACTTGAATAAAAATCTGTTTGTGGGTGCACAAATAATTTCCAAAATTTATTGCCATGCAATATCCTTTAGTTATAAAAATGATGAGAAAGTAGACAGAAACGAATTATGATATCCTTTGAAAATTGTAATGCTTTGGAGCTAAATATTGTAGGTATACCTGCTATTCGCACGGATTTATTTTTAGATATTTAATATAAAACCGATAAAAAGAGCTTATTTGCTACCTCAGGAAACGCCGAAAAAATTCCAATTATACTTTATTTTTAGTAATAAGGATGAGAGAGTAAAACAAACAGTACACATTCGGTGACTGGTACTATTGTTTCGCTAGTAAAGAGTTCACAAAGCTATTCTCCGGTTTGACCTGAATCGGTCAAAAACACATTTATTAATCACTTTCATGTCTGTATGGCGTTTGCAGTTAGAACAAACGAAGGGCAAAGTATATTTGAATATTTCGAATAAGTAGAATACTGAAACAAAATCTCACCTTAAAGCCTTTGTACCATTCTTTAATTGTGCTTTCGTCATAACGTGTGTGAGACTTTAAAAAGTCCATGTCCTCTTTGGACAACTTGTCCTTGCTGCCGAAGCACCCCATGTCGCCTCGCGCAGCCCTTCACCTGAAAAGAAAATTAATTTTACATTATAACATATTAACTTTAAAGAAACATCAAAACAATTAACACATGCATCTGAATTCAAGTTTTTTTTTATAAATATCAAAACTAACATACAAATTAGTTTTTGAACATTACGACCATGCTAAAGTATAAATAGAAATTTGCAATACACAGTGTTCCAATATAATAGCCTCTATCATTTATTCTCCACTATACACGAACGGATATTATACCTAATAATAAATGTTAAATAATAATCAATATAGAAGTAATTTGCACAACTCAGAATTTGCGCATAGGAAAATATAAAGAAATTTGTGTTTTATAGAGAACAGTGTACTAACTGAAAGACTGAGAGAAGTTAGTGACCATACTTTTCAGCACTTCATCTCAATGAAATTTAACCTTTAATCTCTTAAAGTAGTTGCAGTTAGTTTACTCATTAATATGCAAAACCTCCCTGGCGCGTCTGACATTGATGCAAGTCCGTCAACGTGATATAAATTTCAATTTGGGACGCATTTACATTTATACATTACAAGCTTTTCATATTATTTTAGTATTAAGGAGATCACGCTCTCGAGGATATGGGGTAGGTTGAGCTTTTTTACCCGACGTAATCTACAAGAAAGCTTAGGATGAACTTTCGGCGCCGCTAACTATTTTTCTTCCAAAAAAGGGAACTCTCATTTTTTGCTCGACGGCTACCTACACTCACTGGAGATCGAGATTCATTGATAAAAAGGGTCGCAGATTAACGTGAGTGCCACGTCAAGTTTAATTGACGGGAAAGAAATCCAGTTCAATCTTTTTTACTAGAATAGTCTTAGTGACATCACAATTTTCCTTAAAAAAACATAGAAATGCGTAACAATGGCGGTAGTATGTTTGATTTGTCTAAATAGGAACAGTGTTTAGAATTAAAAAAAATCAATAATTAATTACCTGAATGCTTTGTTAGACAACCTAATATTTTAATCAATCTATGAATTAAACAAGACGTTATCAACAATTAGTATGAATTGAATATTATGTAATTGTTTGGAACATTCACAAGTCTTATAAAGTTTGTTGTAGACCAAATTAATTCCTAAGAATCAAATGTTGTCTAGTTCTTGACAGTAATATTGAATTTGTGTGAATTAAAACATTACAGTAATGTTAGTTGGGCATTCAACTCCCTACCTTACGTTAAGCTATGTAAACAAATACAGTAATCGATAACTTTATAAATAATTCATGCCTGGATAAGGTGGTGCGTGATCTGAAGTATGAAGTTTGAATTGCAGCATTAGTATGCAGGACCAGCGCGTGTGCCATCTATCGCGTTAATGTCGACAGCAACGCAAGCAAGAAAGTGAGCAAGTTGTGTTATGGCGAAAATGTATGCAATTGCTTACATTAATTAAAACGTGTGGACTAGAAAATGTATCCTGTAGCCTTCTAAACAACGTTACGAACAAACGTTCAAAGTAATAGTGTTCTTGGTTATTCCTACTGATAATTATTTATTACAAGTAGGTAACCTCTGATTAAAATAAGGATGCTTTGTATGAAAAGATTTTCTCAACTTATTGGTTTAAGTTAAACATTTATCTTTCAGTTTCTCTTCGCGCGGTTTCTTAGAACTATTAAAAAAATTCATGTAACTCTCATTCTCATTTCTTTATTTTCAATGTTTCACCTAAGAGTTTTTAGGCTTCTTCAGAGTACCTACCTTTATATTTTCCACATTCCATACATATTCCATATTACGATTTTCGTGAAATTTTACAAATACCACATGTAGAATTAATTTTTCTACAGAAAAAAGACAATAGACAAAATAGGTTGTACCTGGATATAAAAGAAATTTCTAAAGTGCGAACTGATAAAGAGCAATAGCAAAAATTGTATTCTTACTAGCAATAGAAGAATTTTGTTAAAAATATAATTAAACAAGAATGAATTATTAACAAGTGAAATTAGTCACGGCATGTCATAATTCATAAAAGTGATTAATGCAACAATAAAGTTAATGAATTTACACCAAGCGTTAATTTAAATAATTTATCTTTATTATCTGTTAACGTTGTTATGTAAACTTCACACTTCAGACATTGTTATTTTCTAGAAATTAGCAGAGATAACATACATTCAGACTAATAAAACCCATAATAATTTTAAAATGTATGAGTAAACGAAGGGGTATTTTATGCAATGAACAAAGAACGCAAATTCAACCCTTGACGTTTGTTTGAAATAATAGTTGGACTCTTTTAGAAGATTCATCTTTCCATCGGCCCATTAATTAGTTTATGCCATTTAAACCAACAATTGGTAAACATATCAATCAATCTATAGAACACATCTATCTCGGCAAAGCAACGCAGCAGCAAAAACATCACTGTCGGCGAGGAATAATGTTACAACTTTATAATGCATGATTTATCAAATCTCGAAGATTTCGTGAATGTATCGAGCAACCGCCATAACGAATTGATTACGGGTTTTCTCCCGGGGATTCGCGGCAACGTGGTTTGGAGAGCTGCCTTGATCGAAGATCCTTCTATGTAAATTTTCAATTTGAGAGCTGTTGTTTAATTCCGCGCCTAAGGCAAAGGAAATCTGAATTTCGAAATAAAATCAACAAAACGCCAAAAACGGAGCGAATGATAGCTTTATCAATTTAAGACCGCCCATGCACGACTTATCGAAGGAAAATCTAAGAAGGAACAAGAGCGTTATAAAATGTAGTACATATTTTATAAGAATACATAGATAAATTTACTAGACATAAACTAAAAGGCTAGAGTTAAAAATACATCAGTGAAAAATTTAGATTATATAAATATTTAAAATATGTCTAAATACCATAACATTTAAAATAGCTGAAGCAATTTCTTACTTAAAATTACTAAAAAATATTTTCTAAACGAAAACACATTTCAGAGTTTAACTTTTACTTAAAAAGTAAATCCTCATGTCATTTTTATTCATAACGCGTTAACTATATTACATAATACCTACTCATAACTTTTTTCATACACATGCAAATAGACTTTGAAATTATCTATTACCGTCAGCGATTTGTTGTGATTAACAAACATGTGAGTGTTTCAAATACAATTACAAAAATTGTTCTCTTCTAAATATTACATGCATGTAATAGCTTTTTAAAATTTTATTTCAGCTTGTGCAGCTATAGGGAAATGTCGCTCCTTAAGAGAATCCTTAATGGGTTGATTCACAAATTTGCCCTTATGACTCTATTTCTACATGTAATGCCCGATGTTCATTGCAACAACCTCTTTTTTTTCTAAAAAGGAAGAACCAGAAAGATAAATAAAATGTACTCGTATATAATTTTCTATGAATAAAGTCAATATAATGTTATTTAAAGAAAAAAGTTACTGCAATGAAAGTACTAAGATTATATACACAAGAGTATAAATGCTCGAAAAACACAATTTGATACATTTAATCAGCCATTTATTTTTATGGAGTTAATTAATTTGTTTGTACGGATAAAAAATAATAAACTAGTGACGCAAATTAAACAGAGTTCTACTTGCAACATAAAAGTTTTATAAAAGATGATTAATATAGTTTCAGATGTATAGCGTACTTCGCTTAACATATCCCTTCAACTGCTTAACAGATTAAAATTTATATCTAGCGACGTAATATATTGAATGAAAACGTCAACAATCAATCAATACCTATTTAGCCGATATCTGTAAAGTCTATTCAACAAACTTATCACTCAAATTCACGTCAGAGGCTCATTGAACGCTTTCACCCTTTGTCTATTTAGCTATTGATAGCGCAATGCTGTACATCACATCTCCAATATTAGGCAGCGTACGTAGTTCCAACTTAAAGCTTAAATTGACAAAGGAACATATTAGGAAGTTTATTTAAATAAAGTCTATAATAAACTTACAAGTGTATAAATGTGTCACTTTTGATACAAGTAGTTTTACAGATTTAAATTTAATCGCGGCGTTATTCGTCAGATTGTTGAGAACAATCTAAAAGCCCGTCCACATTACAAATTTAGGGAAAACTTACAAGATAAACTGTGTGTGTCTCGTTCCTCTACGGACCAAACTCCCTTGATAAATCTTGAAGATACTACATAATAAAGGAAAGAAATAGAATTCCACTTAAGAGATGGATAACGACACTTGTTGCGACGGGAGCGGGACATATGTACCTAATTTTTCTTCCCTCTGAAAGATTTAGGAAATTCCTATCTTATTACCATAATCATTTTCTTCCCCTGTTTCCGCCCCCACTTTTATAAACGAAGTTTTACACGTTCGCCTAAGTATTCTGAATTATTAACAATACTGTTCGAAGTCTAATTCCGCTCTTTGAGAAACCTGCATTCAATCAAAGACAATCATTAATTCTCTCAAATTTAATTTGAGAAAACAGGCATGCAAATTTGTTTTTCTATTCCGACAAGCAGAAATTTCTTACAAAATGAAATGTAAATTGCAATTCTGTTCTACTGGTAAAATAATAAACGAATTGAACTTGAAGTTACAGTTAAATATCTATTGAAATTCAGATTTTCCTTGCTTGTGTTATGTTTCATAAATTATTATTAGGCCTGATAACAATATTTCTTGTATGATGATTTTGTTGTGCACTTTTATGTAGAAAAAAAGGTTTATTACTTAATGAAGACATGTTTTTTCAAATATTTATAAAAGACCTGCATTGGTTATACCGTACTATCCTTTGTCTCATTAAGACTTTATCCTGAAAATAAACGTGTCCTTTGAGGTAAAGTAATCGATACTACTACTACGAGCGATATATAAAATTTTTCGTTTGGATAAAAGCTAAAAGAGGATGCTGGTTCTAAATTGCCACTGTACCATGTTTTACATCCCCACACGTATTCTCAGTCGTGAGATCCACCCACTTCGCTAATTGTGTGGTCTACTAGTCTGTAGACGCTGCCGCCCATTGTTTCCACTCCACTGCGAAGAATATTCTCTCTTTCGCCCTTTTGAACTAGAATATCTTACTTTATCGCCAGTAGCACGCTAAAACTCGGATGTTCCTTATTACTACAGAACGCGGGGAATTTGCGTCATATCTAGCCTACCAATTATTTACTTCAACTACATATCGATCGCATATTAATATCATACGTATTTACAACGCTAATAGTTCCTTTTTTTCTACCATTTTGTTGTCTACACTGTACCTATTTACTTAATTTGTTGATCTAATTCGCCTCAGCCTTTCAATCTGGCTAAAGTGCACTTATAATTATTTGTCGCATACTTTAATAGGTAATATGATAAACTGAACGATATCGAATTAATTACAAATTCATTAATCAAGATGTTTAGCTGGTTTATGAATAATGAAGGTACATGCGTTTTTATTAATATCAAGACTGTTTTTGCTTCAAATGCCGAGTTTTTGTTTATAATACATATTATTAAAACAACTTTATTACCATGAGCCTTCAATCTATTAAAGAACTTCCTTAAATCATTTTCTCATTAAAATATTAAAAGACATAATGGAGTACACGTGCAAAAATCCCATTAACTCTTTCATTGGCGCTTAAATTCTATATCAAACGCACTTTAATTTCGGCGTATGAAACATGTAATTTAAGTGCTAAAACACTTTCATTCATAAAATGTTAAACGCGGTTTTAATGTTTAGCGGAGTTTTAGCGGTTGTCTAACTCTAACCTCTCAATGCAGGTTTAACATGATCAAATTTGATTTAATATAAGCGGGTTTAAGGTTTAGGCATCAACAAACATAATTGCCGTTGTAACGTACGTACGTACGTACGTCCGTCCGTCCGTCGGTAATTTTCCCATTTTAAGGAGTGCGATTTCTATGGTGAATGTGCGTTGATGGTTGCGCCACTATGAA
>JAWQRP010003374.1:0-13483 GCA_033557875.1 Quadriops clusia
TGAAGGTTATTTCTACGGGGGGGTAATCGCGACCTTTGCTACGAAACAAATTATTCGCTAAAATAAACGATTAGAGTAAAACAATAATTTATTTCGTTGCTTTTTAATTTGTTGATGCAAGTACTTATATTCTCCCTTACAAAACTCATTGATGTTCTTTAAAATGCGATTTTTTCATAGTGGCGCAACCATCGATACACACTCACCATAGAAATCATATTCCTTAAAATGGGAAAATTACCGACGGACGGGCGAACGTACGTACGTACCTTACAACGGTAATTATGTTTGTTGATAATGGAAAAAGCATAAACCATAAAGCTGGTGTTCCAACAAGCACTGCATTCATTTCTTCAGTTGAATATCTGAATCACTTTAACGCAGAACCAAGTTCATTATTTCTGCATATAATTAAATGCCAGGCGCAAAAGAAAGCAAATTTAAAATGATAGAAAATAAATAAGTAAAGTAAGGTAGTATCCCCAATCGTTTTTCATAATTTGCGATCCGGAGTAGGTATACGAGATTCTTCAGTGCGTTTGACCTCGTAAGGATTATGAAAATGGAAAGTTCCTATTTTAGATTTATATTGGGCAATTCTGGCAGTTTTGTGATAGGCTTTAAATTTTTTTTAAAAACCTCTTTAAAACAACATTACCAGGATGATCAATATGTTTTATCCTTAGTTGTAATATGTTTATATATTATACACACTATTTAATACCAACCCTGTAATTTCATAAACATTTAGTAGAAAACTTCATAACTGAAAAAGTTGTTCAATCGGAGAATTTTTATTTGTAAGGAAAAAGTTTTCCCTGTCCCATTAATAAATGTCCCATGAAGAAATTTGCTTTTATTTTAAATACATCTTATGCATGTAGGTTTTGATAAATAAAATATAAGGCTATTATACACGTAATAATCTTATATTTTATTTATGGCTTACATTAAAAAACTACCTGTACCTAGAATAAAATAATTGTATAATATTTTGAATTGTTCTAAAGTGTGTATAATATATAAACATATTACAACTACGGATAAAACATATTAAACATCTCGTAATATTGTTTTAAAGAGGTTTTTATAAATTTTTTAAAGCCTATCACAAAATTGTCAGAATTGCCAAATATAAAGCTAAAATAGGAACTTTCCATTTTCATAATCCTTACGAGGTCAAAGGCACTGAAGAAACTCGTATACCTACTCCGGATTGCAAATTATGAAAAACGATTGGGGTTGCTACTTTAGTTTACTTATTTATTTCCTATAGTTTTAAAATTTGCTTTCTTGAACTTGGTTCTGCGTTAAAATGATTCACTTATTCAACTGAAGAAATGAATGCAGCGCTTGTTGGAACACCAGCATTATGGTTTATGCTTTTTCCATTATTTATTATATAAATCTTTACAATCTGACCTGCTCAAAATATTATAAGTTAATTAATTATTTGTTATCAATAAAAAAGTGTGCGAGAGGAACGATATGACCTAAAACTTGCGAAAGAACTTTCTGTTATTGAGCCGGTTTTTTGTACTGGTTTGCGGAAAACGGAAGTAAAGGGAGTCCAAGGCAAGTATACCTGAATTTCACACGTGCCCTTTATGAGTATTGACACGTTTTCGTTCATTGTTCAATTAATTACTTGTAAAAATTTTTTACTTTACATTTTCTTTATTTAATTCCCAAATAAATATTGTTCAAGTAAATAAAATTTTCTAGTGTTGCCTTTAAAAATTTAAAATTGATAATTCTAGTTTAATTTGTACTCATAGTAATAATAATGTCGACCGAATGTAATAAATCGAGCTTATACCATTAATTTTTATGTATCAATTACAATTATTAACTAGCAAAATAAACTATTTTTCTAAATGATATTTTAATAAACTTATATTTAATTCTAAATTAATAAATATAAAACTCATAAAAGCTATTTAAAAACTAAGATTTAAATTACATTGTAGGAAAAATGAAAAAAGTATAAATAAACTCTTCTAAGGTGTCTGTATCTGATTACTTTTGTTTTGTAAAACTGGACGTTTTTCTAGAACTGTTAAATATTTGTTATTCATTATTCAATTAATTTTTAAATGTTGATATAGCTCAATTAAATATAAGGAAAAAGTTCTACATAAATGTGTATAAATGAAACAGTCTTTCCCATACATACTTTTTATAATAAATAAATAAGTTTGGTACTGTATAATAAATATTGTAAATATTTAATACCTCGTAATATTTGTTTATGTGATTAGAAATAAGTCTACAAATAATTATGGAAAAAATCATAAGGAAAATAAAAACATGCATTAAAAAAATCGTAGCTGCCAGGAAACGAACCCACGGCTATCGGTATAAAAACTAGTGCAACTTTGCGCTGCAAGCGTCCAGACTACACGGCCAAAGGCGCTTGCTACCTGGCTCTGGTTTTTACTTGTATAAATAATACATTCGCGCAGAGCCAAGCCATTGACATTGCCTGGTCCGAGCGCGGGTCCCTTTCACGGCGAAACGTAAACGTTTATTTATAGATTTATTGATAAAATAATGAATACATCTGCATTGACGGACGTCTCAACGTAGAATGCCGTTCCCAAATGCCTTAAACACAGGCTACGATAGACTGTGAACGCTCTGACCCTGTGCAATGCGCGAAAGCAAATTCGCGACATTTAATATTACACTAGCTGTACCAAAGATATAGGGCTTTAAAGACAGTTAAAGGAGTGAACATACTAAACAATATAAAGACAGTTAAAGGAGTAAACAGACTAAACAATGTAAAGAGAGTTAAAGGAGTAGACACACTAAACAATTTAAAAAAACGTGTAGTTTAGTTTAGTTTTAAGATGTAGTAGAAATTAATTGTTTATTTGCCATTAAGAATTGTAAGTATACCTATAACCTACAAACAACCACGTTTTCAACCTTTCTTGAACACCAAATAGTAGTTCAGAATGGCGTGATTTTTACTATGTCTTCTTGCTTGCAGCTGTATTTATTTTTAAAAATGAAGACTCTGAGGAAGTGGCATGTCGTCACGAAACGTGTCAGCCCGTATTATTAAAGATTTTTATTAAAATATAAAACTTTTTTTTTTAATTATTTCCAAGAAGTAGCCAGGATCAAATTATTAGTTAGTCCAAGAAACAAACACAACGTAATTTAAAGAGAGTTAAAGGAGTGAACAAACTAAACAATTTAAAGACAGTTAAAGGAGTAAAGACGTAGAACACTAATTATTATAAATATTTACTCCATATTTTTGAGATTTTTTTAATTATTAACAATAAATACAGTTAAAGTAAAGGTTTAGTTCTTAAATATATCAAAATTTCTTTGATATTTAGTAGTTGTTTTATCTTTATAAATGTTTGTGTATTTCGCAATGAGAATCATGACCTCTTATCTAAATAACATCAAAAAATTTTCTTTATTTACTTATCGTGTTTCGTTGAGACATAATAACCTTTAGAAACATTAAGAACTTGAAATTAAGTCAAAAACAAAAATTTTTAATAACTTAGTGAAGAAAAGGAGGAATACCTAAAATCTGACAACCATAAGTACAATGGCGAAGAAAATATTGCCATTATAAAAATTGTGTTCTATAATGATAGACGCCGGTGCGATGGGGTGTTAACAGCACTTAAAGGAGTGAACATACTAACACTTTAAAGACAGTTAAAGTAGAGAACAAACTAATTTAAAGACAGTTAAAGTAGAGAACAAACTAATTTAAAGACAGTTAAAGAAATAAAGATGTATCACAGATCTAGGACTTTAAAGGCAGTTAAAGGAGTGAACATACTAAATAATTTAAAGACAGTTAAAGGAGTAAACATAGTAAACAATTTAAAGCCAGTTAAAGGAATAAACACACTAAACAATGTAAAGATAGTTAAAGGAGTGAAGACATACCAAATATCTAGGGCTTTAAATACAGTTAAAGGATTGTGTACATATCCTATGTACGAAATGCACTTGTGCAAATAACTCCTTTTTTTAGCATTGCAACAATAAATATCTAAGTAACAGTTTAACGGTATTCAGCTTGACATTTAGCACAATCTTTTTGTATTGATCCTTTTATCCGAATTTCTACTTATCCGAATCATGTCAGATAAACGTCAATTGGAATAAATGGAATTCTACTAAACATAAAAAATAATATCATTAAAAAATTAATATCATTACTACATGCCTTCACAATTATTGTCCAGTAATTGCACTTTTCCGTTCAAATTAAACGACCATCCAGATTACTCAGGCTTCATAAGCTAACGTACACTTTTCTTATTAACTCGAATTTAGTTTAATCGAATAGATAATAATTACTAATATAAGATAGTGATTCAAATTGAAGTCTATCAATGACTCAATAGGAACATATCGCAAAGAAATATCAATTGCAATTAACAATAATGGTTTATCTTTATACATAGGCTCATATGATGTTTTCGCACTCTCCTCTACATAATAAGTACACGTTTATGCACACGTCTCAGTCTACTCGATCATTTTATGCGTGCCATTGGCATATGTAATCCTCTGTTTACGTTTATATAACTGTCTTCGTTCACTAGGGGCGTGGCCTCTTCGATGGTTATTATTCTAATTAGGGGCCCTGGTAGCTGAGGAACAACCCGCGGCAAGGAAAAACTTGTTGACATTCCTTGGAGGCTGGTACGCACTAGTAGCTTAATTGGGGGGAATTTCAAACAATTTGAAAAAAATAAGTTTGTAGAGTAAAACTGTCACCGGGGGGGCAAAATTCATTTATTCAATGTCTTATTTGTTCAATAATCTATTTATTCAATAATCTATTAATTCAATAATCTATTAATTCAATAATCTATTTATTCAAAAATCTATTCATTGAATTATCTATTTATTCAATAATCTATTTAATTCGACAATCTATTTGCTCAATTATCAATAATGTATTTATTCAATAACCCAATGATTCATAAACGATGTGAATCAACAACCCAATGAACAAACAAAACAAACAAATCCTATGCGAAAATTTCTGCGCTTAAGTCGCCAGAATCAATCAAATCAGGACCAATTGAACAGGGTCCTAATTAAAAAATAAAGCTAATTTAAATTACCCAATTTCAGTTGCATCACTTTTCGTCGACCTTCTCGGATTAGACGTCAAAGCAATCTATTCTTGCGAAAACCCTTTAAAAAGCGCGTTTGCGGCTCCTGTGCATAGCTCGCTGTTCAATATTTATTTATTTGCGGAGGCACTGAACCAAGAACCAACACAATGTATAAATAAAACATTTTCATTGGCAAGTCAAGCGTGAATTACGATTTATATGCTCTTATGTGTCTCCTGGTACAATTACTTATATGTATAGTAAAACCGGTAATGTTTCCTTCACAATAACAACGATAATAATAAAGACATACTTTTAACCGCGCGCCTCCGCCAATTGTACCGGTATAGCAATTAGCAAGCAATTTGAGCGAGCAATTTGGAAATGCCTAACTGAAGTACATTGCCGTTTTTGGTATTCCTCGTTAACCTATCGTAAACTTATTGACAAAATAAGAGACAAAAAAATTTATGTCGGTGTTAATTTTTAGATGTATACTTTCTGTTAACACTTTACCTGACTTTTTCGAGCTGTAGAAACACACTCTTTTATGGTTATCTACGCATTACCTCTATTTAGATTAAGCATTACGAAATCCCCGGCCTTTTATTGGTCAAAATCGTTATGAAACCGGGACATACCTTCGACAAAATGCAAGTCATTTGAATTCTAAAGCTCATATTGTTTTTGCGTTAGGCAACGTTGCGATCTGTTCTTTATTAATAACACTCGCACACTGAGATATAATCGTACAAACCGCACATTTTCATACTATTATTATTGTATTATTATTATTATTATTATTATTGTATTATTATTATTAATAATATTATTATTATATATTATTATTATATAATACAGACGAATATATTGAAAGAAATAATTTTAAATTACAATTTACAGTCTTACGCCTATATCAACAATAGCAATGATAGGTGTAGCTTTAATAATAATAATGATATTAATAATGATATCGGATGTAAGCAAGGTCCTTTCCGCAAGTCAGGAAAAAGAAACGATAAATTACATTTTGTTTCTAATCCGTTCTTCCTTTCTATCTCCTTGATAGGAACACATTAACATTTTAATAACCAATTAGACGTTTAGCAGAACAGCCGGCCGCCTTTGTCCGCAAAAATGCGCTCAAGATCTTATTCTAATTGCTACATATTTGCACTTACTGTGTTTGTAAACAACCGTAAAGACGTGAAAAGGTCAACGCTTCATAATTATGCTCATTATGCCCAACACTGTTTGTTTATTAATTATTTACCGATTCGCCTCGACAGATGTTTAATTTAAAATTTATTTCTTACGACATATAGCTAGGTTAGTTTCCCTACTCACTGGAAATTAAGGTTAACTCTTCTATCGATTTGTGCGAACACGCACGCGTCCCCGACATCCTGCCGCTTAGGCCACCAACAATACAACATTAATCAAAAATTGAGATTTTATCATAGAGACATACCTCGATTTCTTCACAAATTTCTTCCATTGAAGCCCAGGGATTAAAGTTGAAAACTAAATTAATTTTGGCGAATTTTGCTGATTTACCTTTAAAGAACACGACCGCATTGTCAGCACTTCCTGTGCGAATGTTTTGCTGCCCACGGCACTTTTTATCAACCACTGATTTGGCTAAACTTATTATTATGAGCTATATTTGACCAGATTTTCTGCTACTTAATACATTTGAAGTGTGTGAAGGATTTTAATGTATTTATTCAAAGCCATTGTTAATATAAATGAAATTTAATCCATGACAGCTTTATCGATATATTCCGAGAAAAACCATATATTACACTTAATAGTAACCTTTCATAGGTAAATTGAACTGAGGAAGTATGAAACTACATATACGTTTATTGTTAAATGCATAGACACCGTGGGAATAAATGACAAGCACATTATGTATAGGATTTTTTTTTAAATAATGAATTTAAATATAATTGAAAAATATATATAAAAAAATACAGTTTGAGAATTCCAATATGGAAAATATGTAGATAAAGTATTTTATCCGAAAGTAAAAAATAAAATAAAGACGTAATATCTATTAGAATAATTAATGTCTGATCTATAGCAGCGATCTTCAGCATTGCCTTCTTTCTTCCACAACATTTTGCTAAAACATCCACTTTTCCTCAAAAATCTATTTAATCACAGAGCGAAGCGATAATACATTTTAATTACTCATTGTCCTTTACTGGTACTTAAGTGAATTAAATTTTACCATCCACTACGGAGAATTTGTCTACGTCTATTCCGTTATGAGGTAGGCTTGATTTTCGGGGAGGACAAGGCATTTGACCTGCAATTAAAATAATAATAATAATTCATTTATTATTAAGTGAGAAAACCGGAAATTAAGATTAAAATCAACAACTTTCTAAAATATAAAGGAAAAGTATATACGTAAAAACCTTTTATGATGTCAATAATAGCTTCCTCCGCGTTGGCAAAGCAGCACTTTTTCCCACTAGTCTTGGCCAACATTTTCGCGAACGAAGGCTTCGGCTTCAAAAAGATCACGACCTTCCCGACTTTGCTCAAATCTCCAACCAAAGCCCCCAGACACTGAAAATGATTAAATTAATGTTACGAAACTTCTTAACCAAAAAAAAATGCTTCAAAGAAAAAATTACTTTTGCGGCTGTGAAGTCGGTCTTGGTCACCTTAGTGCAATCAACGACTATTGTTTTATGATTATTCCCAAACTCTTCGTCGTACTTCATGATCCTGTCCCTTATGTATTCTGCCGAAGGAAATAGCAAACTGGTCATTGGGGTAACGTGAGTGTACTCGATTCCATGCTCTCCATTTATATTCTCTATGAGGATTTTGGGTCTAGCTGTATAATAGAGCAAAAGGCAGACATCGGCGACTACACCCACGCAAATGCCGATTTCCATCCCAAGAATCAAGCAGGCGAAGAAACTCGCCAAAAATGGTATAAAGTCCATCCCTGGAATAGTTAGTTAGTAAATTTAACGATTAAAACGTTTTATGTTGATAGAACTGCTATCCTGTACAATTTTTATTAAGCTTAATTTTTTACATGTTAGTATTGTTGGAAAGATATCTACTTTTTAAGATATCTACTTTTTAAGATATCAAATTTTTTTATTAAAAGCTTGCGTGTGAAGCGGTGTCTCTTTTAGGTAAAGCAAGGGACGCATAATTTATAAAAACGAACCCCTTTAAAGCTTCCTAACGTAAAACATTTTTTGTTTTTCACTTACAATATTGTAAAAACATTCTCCACTTGTCTAGTGTGTAGCAGTTCGTGTTGAGGCCACGTTAGCAATAGTAAATAGATAAACAAACATTTCAAATGAGTTCAGTTGAATATTTTTATAAATATTGAATAACATGATGGAAGCAAACTTACTGTTGACCTTCCAAATCATTTTGGCGATCGTTATCTCCACCATGTATATCACAGCGCATATTATAACAGAAGACAACGTGGCTTTGGGCATGTAGGAGAAATAAGGGGTCAAGAAAGTCAGGGCTAGGACGACCATGATCCCAGTGTAAAGGCCAGAAAACGGCGTTTTGGTACCGCTGGCATTGCTGATGGCAGCCCTGGAGAAAGAAGCATTGATCGGCATCGAACTGAAGAAGGAGCTCACGATGTTGCAGATCCCTACTGCCACCATTTCTTGAGTAGCGTCCACCACTTTACCATGGGCTATTAAGAAAAAAATAGAAAGGTTTTTGAATCAGTAGGTACGTATAGTATTTAGGAATGTTAGAAGGACTTGACTTTATATAACTTCTTAGTGATTCTGTAATTTTTAGAGTTTTTCTAATAGGTGATGCTATATTGAAAATAAATAATTTGTACCTATGTTTATGATAGCAATAAGGAGAACTTACAGAAAGCCTTAGCTATGGCCACATTTCCCAAAATGGCGACAAAAGGGACTACGAAAATCCCTCCATAGAGTTCCTTAGCCATATCCACGAAAGTAAACGTGTGGTTTCCTTGAGTGACGCTGAATTGAGGCGGCGCTAGTGTAGGCAACCCACTCGGCACTTTGGCTAAAAGAATACAACCATTAAAAATGATATATCTTTCGATAGAGTCTATTAAAAACTACAGGTGTTTAAAGTTATTTTGCTGAACTAATCAACTCAATACTAACAAAAAGAAAAATCTCGATGTATTATAGACATTACATAAACAAATATAAAAATCAAACTGTTAATGATCGTCGAGATATTGACAATTTAAATAATGTCTATCATAGAATATTGAATATAATTGAATGTGATCTAGAAAAAGAAGCAAAAATAAGCTTCGAAAGTCGAAAAAATAAATAATAATTTAATATAAAAATATTTTTAATAATTACAAACTATTCAAACTCAAGAAGAAAACCTTAAAAAATATTATAATGTAATAAAAAAAATAGTAGGTTTCTAAGCAAAATATCATCTAGTACTTTAGAAATAAGATTAAAAAACTTAGAGCTGTTAAGACTGATTTTCAAGACTTATGAATGTGGAAATTTGTAGACTTTTCCCAACAATTCACTTAGAGTATTGCAAGAATATTTGTGTACAAACTTATATTTCTTACAGAATATAACACTAATCTTAAAATACCAATTTATGGATTACCTACCTGTTAACGTAAAAGGCTTCATGTCATGCAATTCGAAGATGAAAGCCATCAAAGCGCAAACAATCACAACGATAGCGTTCCTGGACACCGAAATGAACCAGAGGATCTTCTTCAACAAGGAATATTTCTCCATTTCGGTCTGTTGTCTGCTGTCTGCAGATGGAAAGGGAGCTTTGCCATAATCCTTCAGCTTCCTCAAACTCAGCAAGGTGACGCAACAGCAAGCGCTGAGGACAACGTCCCATGTCTTAGCTTCACTAATATGCACTATAACGTTATGCCAAATCTCTTTGAAGCTCTCAGCTTCAAACGACAATCCTAGAACATTCTTCACTTGAGCCGAGGCTATGATTATGGCTCCTGCAGAGGTGAAGCCTGCCACCACTGGGGTAGACACGAAATCGACCAAAAAACCTAGAAATTAAAATAATAATAAAATAAACTACTCCTTGAAGGCAAGAACTTAAAAATTGAACGTGAAAAAGGAGTAACGAGTCACCACAAATTTTGAAGATCAAATAACTAGTTTCACTTACTGAGTCTATTCAACCCTTTAAACAATTGATCTTTAAAATTTGAAGCAATAATTTTCAAGAAAATAATAAAGTACACATAAAAAATAAATCCTGATAATTTCAAGAAACCAAATCACTGTGTGAGGAAATCACTGAGTCTTTTGAATTTTTTGAAAATTGTCAAATGTTTGTAACTGCTACTACTATTTTACTTTACAATTTAACTACTGCATATTAAATAATTTCATTGCAATTTTACAATATAATTATAAACATACTAGCAGACCCATCGTTCTTCGAACGAAACTTGAAGTACGTGGTTTTTTAAAAGGGTCAAGTGTGAAATGTACGTTGAGGAAGTGAAAAGAGAGGCGAAGACATTGTTTGGATGAGAAGTATAGGTGTACCTGTTTTTAAATAAATCACATATTTTATTTTCTTCATCTTAACTATCTTTTCGTCTCTTTCCCGTTTCACCCCGTCTCGTCGCGTCCCGACCCATTCCTGTATTTTAATTTAATTTTATTTTGACTTTTTTTAAATTTTATTTTTCTTTATTTCAAGATATTTCATTTCATTTCCTTTTCTGTTCTCGTTTCCGGTTCAATCCCCATTCCCAATCTAATTTCCCGTACTATCCCGTACCCTTCCCTTATTTAATTTTAATTTATTTTATTTACTTTAATTTTATTTTACTTCATTTTCCTTTCCGTCGTCGCGAGCAAATGACACTATGAAAATAACATTTATTTATAGATTCGAATTGTAGGTAACCTAGGACGAGTGAATTGAACAACGTTTATGAAATAATATAAAGTTCTTTTCTTTCTGTAAAGCGTTGTACGAGTACTTCCGAAATAAAATCAAATTCTTGAAATCAATGGTTACTCGGCAAATATCTAAGAAACAGCTCTAATTTGAAAAAAAAATTATACAAAATTTTCCATTAAATTACGTTTTTAAAAACATTAATTAATTTATAAAATAATTCATTCGTGCAATATTTGCAATTATCAGATTAAATGGACAACTCTGCATAGTATATGAAAAATATTTTCCTCTGGTTAAAATATTAAAGTCGAGAAGAAGAGAGTTACGACGTTGAGTACTGCTAAGTCATGACCAATTTCAATTTAGCTCTACCAAAATTAAGGCAAACCTGCCATAGTACATAGTGAACGCACCCATTCCCTTGCAAAAGTGTCAATTTAACGGTAACCTAAAATTATAAACTTGACAGGCGTCAACCTGACGTTATCCTAAACTAAATTGTAAGACGGCATTTCTCTCTCTAATGTTGACTCAAAATCAAACTTCCATGGAAACCAATTTAAGATCCTCTCCTTTTATGTCCCCAAGAGACTAAAACATTGGCACTCAACGATACAATGATTTTTGCATCTCCCTATTTCCAGTTTCTATTGTGCATTTTCAAATGTTGTACACAGAGTACAACGCTATATTACGTTTCCTGGGGACCAAGTTGCCAAAAGAGCAGCCGTCATGATTTTGCTGTTGTATATCATTTATTGGTTTAGCAACTTTTCCTTTTTCTCTCTGTCCTGTAAAATTAGCTGCGGTAATCTTTCCTGGGGCATTCGTTGGACATATCCGTACCATTCACTGTTCCCTCACGCAAAGAGTTGATCTCGACCACCCAAAGAACCGCATTATGTCCATTGCTCAGCGCCTCAGTTCTTTGACGATCGCAACTCTGTGGGTGTAGCACATGTAGGATATAGACGAAACATATATAGGTTAGGTACCTGTCTGTCACTGTCAGAATAATTGACCATAAATCTGCCAATACTACTCACTGTGGTTTTACGCGACCTATCCTCCAAATGCCAGTTTGTCAGTCTGACGTTTCGTTTGAAAATATGAGGACGTAACTGCTGCTAAATAGAAAGAGACGCAAGATCGTTGCTATTGAATTGAAGGAGTCTATTTCTTTTTAATTTTCACTTCCTTAGTTACGTCAGTCAGAAATTCGTCAAAATTGAAGCACGGGTTTAAATGGGAAATTCTCGGGGCCCCAAAAAAATGACTTCCAGGTCGAGAACCCCAAATATAAATAAGTAAATAATAAATAAATAATAAGTTTATTGACAGCAGAGATACAAAAATAAAGTAAATTTAGAAAAAAAAACAATAATAATGCAAAATACTGCTGTCAAAGAGAGACCAGGTCAAGCACCAGGAGAAAGAAATCCCGGAGCCTGGTTTTCACTGGTCCTCGAATTAGCCCTCCAACTAGGGCCCCCGTCCACTGATATGCAACACGAACATCTCGCCCAATATAATAATAATGTAGTTAACAAAAAAAATTGAATCACTTAAGGAGAAAAAAAAACAAAATCTTGCTTAGCATGGAACGCCACTACGCTCCAACATCAACTTCTTAAAAGCCTGTTTAAACCCCGACCTGGGTAAGCTCCGGATGCAAGCGGGAATCCAATTGTAGATATGTGAGACACAATACGAAAACGAACGTTTGAAAATTTCCAATTTATGCTTAGGAATCGTTATAGTGTACTTGTGTCTCGCATTCAAATTATGCACATCTGTGGGGAAGCGAATCTTATTATAAAGGTAGGGCAGTTTCCCACCCGAGATAACACCGTGAAAGAGGCACGCCGAATGGAGAACCCTGCACCCGCCCATGTCCAGCCAACCGACTCAATCCAGAACGTGCGAAACTCTATCATATTTTTTTAGACCAGAGATAAATCTAAGGCACGCGTTCTGCACCCTTTGGATACGTAGCATATCCTCAGCATCGATACATGAATGATATATTACATCGCCATAGTTAAGTATCGACATTATCAGGGCATCACATAATCTTATCTTCAGTTCTCATGATAAAATTAGTCGATTACTGTAAAGCATTTTGAGGGCATAGAAGGATTTTAATTAGTTTAAGGGTCTTGGAATAACTCACATATGGTCGGTTTTTTCGTCACTTAACGGCAATATAGGCAACGAACGTTACACTTAATTTCTTCAAACACAAATAGATGGCAGTCAGAAATTTCGCACCGGATAATTCACAATAGGGGTACATACACAATAGAAACTTTATGGCGGTACCCTTACCGCTCGGCCTCTTTTAAACGGTGGACTGGACCTTTCTGTAAACAAGTGATTCCTTTCTATTAGATGTTCCCTATATAATTTTTACTTGATTGCTTCGCTACCTAACTGAAAGATAATTG
>JAWQRP010003375.1:0-13482 GCA_033557875.1 Quadriops clusia
TTTTCTTTGACGTGACTTTGCCTACGAATTCTGGGATGCTACGAAAACAACGAAAAAGGGTTCCTACCAAATACTAGACGATCACAGGTAATTTTGGCCAAATAGAATTTTGGGTTGATTTGAATCTCCCGCCAGTTCCGCTTAAGGAATGATTAATTAAGAGTTCCTTTTGGAGCTTAGCTTTTCAGCCTAGCCCGTCACAATAGATATACACCTTGGATTGTATTTATTGTTGAAAAAAACTAAACTGAAGTGCACCTCTCCATTCACTTTAGTATACTTTAGTTAATTACCAAAAAGTTACGCGTATATATAGTTCAACAATACCCGGGCTTAAATTCGACTTTGATCAATTTTCATTCATTTACATAAAATCACACTCCTGAATAATCCCGCTTGCGTGTTTGCAGAGTAACCCTCTCGCCTAAGCCACGTTAATAGTTTAGTGTCCAATCAATAAAGAACACACAGATGCGATCATGACATTTTTAAAATAACGTAAAATTACATACATTAACAATACATGTTTTTATACCATTACAAATACTTAAACAAAGACAAAAGTACCCAAATTACCTATTGCAACAGCAGCTGCTATACATTCGTCCCGGAGGAACAATTTTACTTGCTTAGAAGCACTCACAGCTCATATTAACTATGCATGTACAAGGTGATTATGTCCAGACAACATGAAACTTATGCTAAAAAATACCAGCAGTGCAACACTAGCCCCACATTACGCTAATGAATCCTTTAGACTAACGCGATACGTAGATATAATCTCATTTTGAAAACGATGTGCTATATGAGCCTGTAATAGCATAAACCCGAGCAACGCGAACTAAACAGCATTCCAAAGTTATAATCAACTGCTGCAGTGGAACTTGGAAATTAAGGTACATTTTGCATATACACGGAACACCCAATTTATTTACAGGGAACTAAGATCGTATTTAGTACAAGATTGATATAACTGGATAGGTGCTTTGGTCATTACAGCGTTATCATTTGATAACGTAAACAATAAACTTCGTTATATAGACCATAAACCGCGTCTGCATGTCCAAACTTTAGGTTTATACTGCATGTACACACAATAATAACTTGCATGTAGAGATATAAGCAGAATTCGATTAAAAGGGAAAGTTGTTTCGTAAAACTCCTAATAATTACTTTTAGTGTGAGATAAAGAACACTTAATTATTTTTGAGGTTTATTCATTTTAATAGCGTTTGATTTGACTTGTGATCAGGTTCTCTTCTCGCAAATAGAAATACAAGACAAAATGTGTATATAGAAATAAGCTAAGCCGAAATAACTACATTTGCCATTTGATATGTTCAATTTATGAATAAAACTATTTAAGTAAATGTTCTAATGGAAAATACAGTAATATATTACAAGGTTAAAACAACTAATTAAATTATAATCCATAAAATTGTATATGGAAATTAAATTAATACATCACAAAAACGAGTAAGTGTTCTTTATCTCATACCAAAACTAAACATCACTTTGTTTGCCTAGTATGGACATCCTCCATATTAATAACAATAAATTGAAAATTGCATCTACTTGAAACAGAATTAGATTGAACGTCCTTTAAATATTTATACAGCACTCTGAAAATTCAGCAACAAAAAGAAGAGACGCCGCTATCCCGCAGGCCGAACGTAATCAGAATTATCTGGGTGCAACATTAAATATGAATAGAAATATTGGTATTCATGGTGTTGGTGGACGTGTCAAAGTTGTACGCCCCGGAGAGGTTTATAATAAGCTCACCTCGAAAGGTGAAGACCAAGCTTGAGGCTGAATCTCCTGATAGAAGACTTGCAAATAGCACTCGCACGTCCGGCCTGCATTTGAAATTCCCAGCGAAGCTCAATTCAATATTTTTCAATTCAAACAACATCTGGCGTGAGATGTCTCCGTCGCGCTTTTCCCGTTTGATCTTTGGAAACGGCTTTTATAGCTCATGTACACACTTATAGCGCTACCACAAACATCGCTGGGAAAACTTCAAACTTATTCCTTTAGATCCTACAAAAATTACAAAAATGAAATAAAGTCGTCATAAGCCGTACGCTAATGAACACTACAAAATTTTCCACTTCCACTTTAAGCGAATCAGCGAAAGCCCACCCCATTTGCACCCATAATAAAATAAACAAAGAAACATATAAATCGCTCGTTGGCGCAACTTACTTTATGATGCGGAGCGGCCAAGAAAGCGGGCCCTGAAACAAAACAACTTTTTTAATTAAATTATCTACGTTACTGGAAATATGAAATACCTGGCGTAAAATCTCCATAAAACGCAAAATGAACTAAAAATGAGCACCAAATCCTTGCGGAATACAACGAACAGTTTTTCCTCGCTTATTATTAGCAAAAAGCAACGGTTGCATAAGAATGTTATAATTAAATTTACACTAGTGCAATTTTTTGTTCTATCTTACAAGTTTAAAACGCCAACTTGCCACCATTAAATATTGCAGGTGCACTTTTTCGCAGGCTTTTTGGAGTTTATGCTTAAATAAATCAAAGGGCGCGTCGTTCAAGCGATAAGGATATTTCGGCGCTGAGCCTTGTTTGATATACAATGAAAATCTGATTAAGGAGAGTGTTCTTTCGGAAAATGCAAATCATGAAGGGGTGAAGTGAGTACACAATCAGGTTTAACCTTTCAATATTTATATGCCTTCCACCCGTTTCCTTTTTTCGATTTGCCCCTCTCCCGCTCGTAAATACTGAAAGAAGCCTTATCGGATCTTTTTCGGGTCTATTTCTTTTTTAAAACTAACACGTGCAAAGCCGGCGACTTTTATATTTTAGTGACTCTAGATGAAAGTTTGCTTCCTGCCTCTGAAATAATTCATGCGCAAATGTCACCCTCGTTTGCCGCGACCTCTTATTTATTCTTACTTGTTAAGTGCAAACTTGTTTTCAGTTCAGCATTTCCGCTGAAATATTGAAATTCAGAAAACAAAGTCTGCAGCTGTGCTTGGAGGATTACCTTGCGCTGCACTAATAATTAAAATATTTTCTAGACGGATAGTTATAGCAAACAAGTAATGAGATAGCTCCATGGGACTTCTCGAGTGGTACAAGCTAAACAAATAAAGAGCACATCGAATTAATCATCGAGTTAGTAGTTTGGATAAGTTCCCCCAGCTAATTTACTATCTACTTACTACATAAATTCCAGCCCTACAACAAAGTTCTGCTGAATGAAATGACTAGGTAGTCAACAAATAAAAAAGGACAGAGTATGAAAGGCATCGCAGATAAAACACCGCTCAAACTCGCAAACATTTGTAAAAGCCCCAATATATTTAATTGTGCCCTGAGACCTCTGCTGGTGCAGTGTCTAAATAAAATATTACGTATGTACGTAAACGTGCGACTCCATAAATAGAGTAAAAGTTAAAATAGGTGATAACTCAAGTCATATGCGGCTTGAACGCCTCTATTATTCAAACAAAGGATTATTATTTCCCATTTAGGAGAGTATTCTAAATGATTAATACGTTTTATTACATGCCATTTGAGTTGTTATAAACTATACAGGCTGATCCAAATTAAGTGTCTAGCATTGTCAACCCAGTTATTATGTATTAATAATACACAATAAATTTTTTCAATTAGAAAACTAGCGCTGATTAAGATAAAACAATGCAAAATAACAATTGAACGTTAAAATTTCGAGTTTTCAGGTAAAATGCTGTTTTTGAAAAGCGAAATACAATAAAAAAAAGCTTATAATAATTTTTCTCCTAAGATGAAAAGATATAAGAGTTAGTTTTTTTTCTTCAAAGATTCAAAAATATACCAACGCGTTCTTCAATACAATTTTGTGCAGGTTTTTTTGCTGATCGAACTTTCCTTAATATGGTTCTACCATCAATTTGGTTTATCTCTTCCTTAAGTGTACATATGTAGTCTTCAACATGCCAACATCATCTTAGTTTTGCTTGTAAATTTGGTTAATTAAATGATCACAAAAAGAAACCATGTTTGAGATCAATGATTAGATGATTTAAAAGAAATCTACCGACTTTACTATCCTATAAAAGTGAAGATTTACAGGATGAGTAAAATCTTTGCCTGAATATTAAAAGGGGATCTACAGGCCGTCAAATAAATAATCTAATTTGTAAGAGCCGGATTAGGATTAGCAAATTCTGTATCATAAAAACCATTTTCTCCCGAGCGGGTGTAATATGCGTTTCGTGTTTGTTTCTTATTTATTTTATTTTATTTTTTTTACTTAATTTATTTATTTTCATTATTAACTTAATTTAATATAACTTAAACTAAAACTGAGCTTACAACTACTTATTTGTCAACTTGAGGGACTTTTCTAGACTGTCTTTCAGATTGATGATATTCTGGGAAAGAAAGTTGAGAGATCTGTTTGGGTACAAAGGGTTCTGATATCTTGCCGGGCTAACGTGTTCACACATTTAGTATTAAACCTCTCTTAAGCTAGCAGCAACAAATGAGCAGAATCAAACGGGACTATCAGAGTATTTAGTACTTATTTTGTACTAATTTGTACCACCAAAAATAATTTTGTACCCCGCACCGTTTCCAAGAAATAAATGTTGCTGCTAGCTTAATATTAAGCTAGCAAAACCACACGTAAAAAAAGAAAAAAAATAAAATTAAAGCAGAAATAAATAGTGCTGAATTTGTACTAATTTGTACCACCAAAGATAATTTTGTACCCCGTGCCGTTTCCAAGAAATAAATGTTTCTGCTAGCTTAATATTAAGCTAACAAAACCACACTCAAAAAAAAAGAAAAGAAAAAAAAATGACAGAAGAAATAAATAGTGCTGAATTTGTACTAATTTGTACCAACAAAGATAATTTTGTACCTCATACCGTTTCCAAGAAATCAATGTTGCTGCTAGTTTAATATTAAGCTAACAAAACCACACGCAAAAAAATACAAATTTTTTTTTATTTATTTAACTACAGTTTTAACTAAAAGATTTAATAAAATACAAATTTTAATTACATAATCAATTACGTTTCAATTTGATTAATTGAAATATTACATCCGATGTTTCATGTAAATAAATGTCCAGACTTGTTAATGATGATAACCTTTAACATTTACACCTAGATTCTCGCCAATTTTTTTTTGTGATTTTGCAGATTGTGCAATTGCATTGTAAATATATCTTTTATATGGGAAATAGGAATCAACAATCTTTTGCAGATGAATTAACAAAAATTTTTTTTAATTATACATAAATTATCGTATAATGTTATGTACGTAAACATCAAACATAAAGTTAAAAACTAATCCTCCTAACTGTTTTATTATAAAATATTTAAAGTATTAACTTTTATCGCAAGAAAAATTAAATCGGAAACTATTATCACATTTAGAAAATTGGAAATTCTCCTTGTTCGGCAGCAGAAATAAATAGTGCTGAATTTGTACTAATTTGTACCAACAAAGATAATTTTGTACCCCGTGCCGTTTCCAAGAAATAAATTTTCCTGTTAAAAACTTTTCAATAAACACAAAATTGCCTTTCTATTTTTTAAAACGTCGACGTTTCGGGCCTTCTTCAGGAATTTACATTTATAATAGTAATTTTGAAATTAGTATTATGTTAATTATGTTCAAGGAATGTGGTTTGACAATTCTTGGGTTAAGTACAATGTAAGTACATTCCCTAAGAAATGTCAAACCATATTCCTTGAATATAATTAACATAATACTAACTGCAATCATCATATGTATACACATATGTATAGAATAAGTGACATCTTTTATATAAAAAAATATTGTTACCGTAACATGTACAAGAATAATTTTCACTTTTCTTCAATGATAAATATTATAGATTTAATTTAAAGACCATGTTTTATTTACTTTTCAGGGAATATTATAATTTTCGAGTTATTTTCGACAGGGATAAATTCTCCCCAAATTGTTTTATCCAAAATTCAAAAGCAATGCGTAAATCCACACAATGACAATAAATATATATATATATAGATTACTCGGCGTAGCTTCGTACAAAAAACCCATCCCAACAAGAGATCTAAACTCAATAGGGCACTATACAGCAGTATGTTGGAGAATAGGAGAAAAATGGGTGGAATATAATAATTTAGAAAAAAAAAGAAAAAGCTTTAGTAACACCTGCTTTGTTAATATATGCTAAAATTTGTATTATTTCCAGTTTAGAAAATAGTAGAACTTATTATTAATATAACACTGTATATTTTTCTTATTGTGTTTTTTTTGTAAAAGTATATTTCAGTTAAATAAAATATACATTATCATTATTTATTTTCATTTCTTTATTTTATAACGAAATATATCTTGACAGAGGCAATGGTTTTTTTAATGGAACGTGATAAAAAATTATTTTTATTTGAGTGTGGTTTTGCTAGCTTACTATTTAGCTAGCAGCAACATTGATTTCTTGGAAACGGCACGAGGTACAAAATTATCTTTGGTGGTACAAATTAGTACAAATTCCGCACTATTTATTTCTGCTTTCATTTTATTTTTTTGTATTTTTTTGCGTGTTGTTTTGTTAGCTTAATATTAAGCTAGCAGCAACATTGATTTCTTGGAAACGGCACGGGGTACAAAATTATTTTTGGTGGCACAAATTAGTACAAAATAAGTACTAAATACTCTGATAAATCCCGTTTGATTCTGCTCATTTGTTGCTGCTAGCTTAAGAGAGGTTTGTATTAAACACATTAGCACGACTGCAATAGTCCATGAGAACTCTTTCTCTTCGAATTCGTTTGTATTATATTAGTTTTATCGTTATATTACCTTAAAATTATTTACGCTAGATGGGCTTTAACGAATCCCGATAGGAATGTCACGTAAATCTGACACTACCACTACAGTATTGATAAATAGTTTGATGCATGTACACGAAGCATGCACGCCTTAGTTTTTGTTAGTCGTCGCGGCGAAGGACAAATTACGAGTACCTTAAAAGGTTCCAAGAAAGCATTATCTCCCTAACCTTCACAGCATGTGAAAGAGATAAGCGAGGGCGGCTTGAAAAGAACTTTTATCTGCAAAGTAAATTGACGACAAAGAGCAAATTAACACGTTTCAAAGGGCTCCGTAGTTTTTCCTGCGTTTCCTGTGCTCCTGCACTCGAGCAGCTAAGAGCAAAAATAGAAACAAAGGGCGGCCATTTTGGATGTAGGGGGTCAGAGCATATTCAAACAACAATTAGAATAAAGCCTTTGCTCTGGATTCTTGCCTCGCATTGTTTCGAGAGACGAAAAAAATTTGTTCACGGATTTGAAGTAAGTATAAGTTATTATGTAATCGAACGTGAAAGCGACGCGAAAAAAGAACGCAGCTAATTTAGGAAATGCTCAGTGGCATTATTTGTGCAGAAATTCTCTCCGCCGAATAAATGAAGGCACTTTGGGTCCTTTTGTGTGAAAAACGCAGTTAATTTCCTACATTCCGTGAAAGAGACATTCACGTGTTTAGTTCCAACAATAGCCTCGCATTTTTCCCTTGGCCAACGAAGCATTGATCATAACATAACACTCAAAGCAGACCGAGCGGAAAATAATCATTGTAATGGTCTAAATCATTGAAAAGAAAAATACGTTCCACATATTACTAACACGATGTTCCTATTCGCGCCTTGTGCCGGCCGATTAACAGCGAAATCGCCTCCCAATCGAAGATAAAAATCACGAACACAGTAAGCAGGCAGAGCTAATTAATGGGCAAATACGTGACGATGAAAGTAATCCAAACACATGCGAAGTTTGCAGGGTAGCTGTATTTACATTGTAGCATGTTAATGAAGTATAAAAGTGCGTGTCTGGAGTCTAGCGAAAATAATTTCTGTACAAAAGGAAAAAGTTTGTTAATTAAAGAGCTTAATAAGCTTTTAATCATATTCCAAGGTGCAGAAGAAATTAAAAGTTCCTATTATTGATTCAACTTATTTATTAGCACCGTTCCTCAAGGAAGTTCATTAAAACATTTAAAGATACTCTTGTGAAAATGTTTGGCCTTTATTAATATATATTAGAAACAAGCGTGTACCTAAGAGAATTAATTTCATGGCAGACAAAAGAATTTTTTTACATTTTGATAATGAAATTTCCGTTTTGGGATGTGTGTGCAAAGTGTAAGTTCCTCTTCGGGCGCTCGTGTAAAAAGAGTACAAAAACATTCTAATTAAATTTATATACAGACCAGCGAAAAATTTTTGCGTTATTGCTCCCGTACGGCGAGAAGTGAAGAAAGGGCGCGGAGTTATTTACATAATTAACTTCATTATTTATACCCTTGCCATTGGTGGGGTGTTTTTGCAGAGCACTTGTTTTACAGTCTGTCAAATCAAACTGGTAACGGCGCGCTGAAACGTGTTGTTCCAGCTATGAATAGGATTTCTGCAAAAACTCCGCCCGAACTGTATTCAGCACGTTCAGAATGTCTTCTTGTGCACACAATAATACGGACCTACCCCCTGCTTTGCTGGCACCCCCTCATTAAAACGTGACGCCACTGCAATTGTTCTTCGGCAAAAAAAAATTATATTGCAAAACACTCCCGCAACTGTGGTAAATTATTCATTACAGAGTATTGTACAGCATCCAAGCTAATTATTTCTCGCTTTAAATGTAATTCTTTCATTTTGTTTTCTAAAGGTATTCATTTTGTTCCTAAGGACGTACGTGGGTAATACAAATCCAAATCCCAGCCCCCAATATTTTAGAAAATAATGCAACTTTTATGCCTTTTAGCGCACCTATTACATTTTTAAAGATGGTACCGCAGATATATATAGATGGGTTTGAGCGATTCGACAAGAAGAACTGCTACTTTAATATCTTTTATGGGAATGAATGTGTGTTCGCGACAGTTCCGGATATAAAATACCCGGCTCAATATTGAAATATGACAATAAATTTTATATAAGAATCTCCGAAGTACAACCCACTTTCTCAGTTTTATTTGCTTCCTACTTCGAGGAATTGCGTTGAATGGCTCTTTGGAATTTATGTGAGCACTAAATTAATATAAAATATTTGTACAGTTACTCTCAATCAAGAATGCGAGTGCAACTTCGGGGCTTCACGTTCATTTTCATTTCCAATTCAAATTAGCGTACGTAACGACACCAGCAGCGTACTGGTACGTATTCAGCGAATAAATATTCCCAGCTTCAATGCATACTTGAGAAAGACTGTAAGTAAAATATTCCTTTTGCATTCCAACCATTGTGACGGCATCATCACCATTGCCCGATATGTACCGTTGGTTCCCATTACGCCACATCTTGGCACATTTTCTCGCCTTAAATTATAACAATAACTCAGAAACTACAATGGAACGAAGGTTTCATACATGATGGCTCAGAACTATTATTGATAATTGTGGAAATTCGCAAAATGCGCGGGGCTCACGGTTCTCACGGATTTACACCTACCTACTTTATAATTACATACAAAAAAAGGCCTACATTATTTTGTCTTTCGTAATCAAACTCACAAGATCTTTTTAATATAGGCTGACTAACTACACCAATTTTCTCATAAAGATATTAAATGAATTCATAACTCCATGCAGCAACATGTCAGAACGAGGAAAAATGCGATAAGCTTGTTTATAAAATTATTTATTAGCAAAAAGGCGCATGTATGTAAATGTAATTATTGTTCCGCATTGTAGAGCACTTACATTAAGTTACTTTGCGTTTAGATCACAGATAAGACGTTTACATTTTAAAAGAATGCTGTTTTGTTCAGATGACGTCTGCGTGATATAATGTGGTTTGTAATATTGTTTTATTAACTGTACGTGGACGGTTTTATTGCAGCTTTAACAATTTCATTCTGTTTTATACTTTTCTTACAATGCTTAATTGTTATGTGTTATTAAGAGAGAATATATTACCTTTTTTATTAAAGAAAAACACTCAGTGGGGATAAGATGCTTAAGGTTATGTTAAAGCCCAACTAGGAAGACGAATTGCTGTTGATTTTGTAAATGGAAGAAGTATGTCAGGACCGACTGGCCTATTCAAAGCCGAAAAAACATTACCTCTCATTTTTAATTGGGTTTGAGCTCCTGGGCGCTCCAGCCTTGATGCAATTAAATTCAACCTGCTTGTCAAAATTGTTTTTTAATTAATTATAGCCGCTTTAATTCCATTTGCATGTACGCCAGTTTCTGAAATCCATATTGAAGGTTATTTCCCCTCTTTTTTCAATTTAATACCAGCTGTTCTTTAGGAATATTAAATTAAATAATCCTTTGAATTCAAGTAATTAGTTAGTCGACAGAGGGCGCACAATATAATTCATCAGCTAAAATTCATCTTTAGGTACATCTATTTGTAATTTCGCACAATTTGTAATGACACTTAAATACATAAACCACTTTTGGAGTTTAACGCACACTTCCCCGATGATGTAAAATATTAATTGAGCGTAGAAGCTCAAGAGTCGTTTTTTATCTGCTCGGCAAACCGTCCCCTAAATATTTCAAAACGTTAAAGGAAAGCCAGGGCGAGTCCTCAAGGGCATAACTTAACTTTTAAAACGCCAACTTCTCGCGACAAAGGCTTTCGTCCTCTTAGGGTGCTATATCCTGTTAAGGCTAAGAGCCCGAGTAAGACATGTTTGATGTGCTAACTAGAGAATAGACCATAGCAACTCTGACTAACGCAAAGCCGTTGGCGTATAAACTGCTAATAAGTTTCGTGCACCCCGCAATCGTTCAATCTCTGGTGAAGCCGCCCCCGTCGAGCGAACACATCGACGCGATCACGAATCAACTTTTTCCACGTGTCTCAAGTGCCAAGAAAGCGGTTTTTACCGCGGCTTTCATCATTCAGACGGATCCTGTCGGTGCACAATCATGTTCATGATGTGATGTGAGAACACGAATGAATTGCATTTCCATTTGGAAATGAATAACCGGTGCGGTGGTGTGTGAGGCTCGCACGCACGCACCCTCCGGAACTTGTTTCAACAACAATGTTTGAAATGTAATAAACTTCTGCCTGCGATGAATTTCCCAGCTTTTGAATTTCAGTTCTCCTAGGATTACGTTTTTCCAACACCTTTGATCATTGCCAATTCATTTTAGAGAGAAACGAAACTAGTAGATTAATATATATGTGTGTTACCTATCTATTCTAAAAAAAGAAAAACATCGATTAAGGGCTTTCTTTTACTTTATTTAGATTTGTTTGGAATAAGAGTTTTTTTTGTTTCTTCTCATGAAAATGATTATTTTTACATAAACTCGTTTTGTGTATTTCGAACTTAATCTCGGATATACAGCGATTTCATCAAAACAAATACAAAGCGATACAATTTTGCAATTATTGAAATGTAGCAAAGTTTCACAACAGAATGCTGGTATTTCATGTTCGTCCTTTTTGCGAGTAAAACAGTTACGACTGGAATGACGAGAATTGTTAATTTGCGTTTACATACGAACATTAAGCGTATACATGTGTTGGTTACAAACGAACTTAAAGCACATATATATGTGCTTAAAGCCTTCTAGGAATAAGCTGCTGCAATTTCTCAGTTCGCTGCGCCTCTTTAAACATATGTACGATCCCAAAAATGAATTGGACGCTTCTCAGGCCAAAGGGTTTAAAATCACAAGATACGATAATTCCCGGATATGTATGAAATGTAGTTATGGATCTTGGCAAGGCCTTTTAGTCAGCGTCCTCCACTTTAATTTAATTGAATAGCAAACGATTTTAAAGGAAAGCGCACGACGGCAGCGCAGGGTTATCGCGGCGTGCCAACCCATTTCAATTAAAGCTGTTAGATTCCTCGCCATGAATAGTGTTCGGATGGATGACCGCTGGTCTCAAACTTCCAGAGCATGTGATGCAACATGTTTTGAATAGCAAGTCCGCCGGATTACCATTTTATGTCTCTGCAACTCACGGGATGTGCGACACGTAATTGAATGAATAAATTAATGTTCCTGCTTTCCTGATTTTCCGGGCCACCACCGCAGCAAATACGAAAAAAACCCACGCCAGAGATAGTATTGATTCATATCAATCTAATAAATACGTATACACCCACATAATTTCATTTAAGGGGTTGTATTTTCTTAAAATATTATTCCCAATATTTTAAGAATACTTAATCTATTTTTTTAAGTCACAGAGAATAGTTAATTTTTTTATTCTACAGATCTGAACTAACGAAAGTGATCAAACGTCCTTTTATTTACGTCTTTGTTGCTTCCCGACAGTCTTTTTATTCGCAATTCTACATTTTCTGTTTATTTAAATCTGTTGCTATTTTTGCTAATATGAATTTGGTGGGAATAATACAAAAGGGGAATATACAAAAAGACTATATGTTTCCTCACTATAATTTATTGTAATTGCGCTATAGTTTCGACACTATCTAGAGTCCTCCTCGGGTGCTGAAAGACAAATAAGGTGAGAGTTTAAACATCAATTTAAAAGTAAATGACATTATGGCTTTAAGACTAATACAGCAGTTCCATCAAAAAGAAACCTAATATGAAAACCTGAACATGTGCTTGAAGAGAGATGAACCTTAACTATGTCACATAATCTAAATTGAGCAGAGAAGATGGGCGGCAGGCGAACGCATTAATTGTAAAACCCTTCTTTGGCACATTCCAACATAACAATAGATGAATCGGGATCAAAACTGGTTAAATTCATAAATGGATGCCGTACTAGGTAAAAACCAACATGCAGGATGGAAGGCCATGTGACAGGCTTGGGCTGCGGGTCTAAAGTTACGGCATAATAGACGTTAAGATGTTGAATTATGAGTTATGCAACCAGTCAGGCAAGTATCACATGACGTTCCCTACAACCCTTATTACAATACTATATCAGTATACAAATGTTGAAAAATGATATAAACAACAAATTAATTATCAGTATCAGGACTAACATTTTGAGAAACATTTTAGTTATATCAACTACAGTATCAATTTAAAAAGGGGTTCAGTATTAAGTTGTGTTTGTATGTTTAAACATTTACCATTAGTCATATTAATTTCCTTATAGATTTCTTTTGCTTCCCTAAGTTTTCTAAGATATAAATTATCTATACTTCTAATAAGAACAATGTCACCCTATCCTATGTCCGGTCATTAACATATGTCTGCCCACCTCTGATTGGACTTTATCCCCTAAATGTTCCTTCAAGCGGATGCCCAATTTCCTGCCCGTTTCTTAAATATATGTGGTATGACAATCTGGGCGAGTAATTTTGTAGACCCCCGATTTAAAAAGTGTATTTGTTTTGTCAATAGTGTTATTTAGGGTGGCCCCCAATGAAAAAATATTTCTGCACGTTAAGAGGCAGCTAGTCATACCTTAAATCGTATTTTAGATATTTTTTCGCGTAGGAATAAGATATCGCCATGAAACAAACAGCATAATATTCCATTTTTTATTCTCCTAGCCTGTTAGCATTT
>JAWQRP010003376.1:0-13480 GCA_033557875.1 Quadriops clusia
AATGTTAAAATTTTAGAAAAAGAAAATATATGGTACAAAAGAAGAATTTTAGAATCTTTAAATATTAAACATGAAAAATTTTCAATAAATTTTAAACAAGATACAAATAATATTAACAGAATTTATAACCAAATTATTAAAATTACTAAATAACATTCATTTTCTTATTTTTATTATTTTAAGTGAAACTTATTTTTTTGTTGTCTTAATTAAAATAAGAAGAAATTTCATAAAATATTATGTCAAATAGGAAATTTCAAATTTATCTTTAAATCTCCTGAAGATGTTACTATTACATAACGAAACGTCGAGATAGATAGTTGAATATATATTTTTTAGACCTTATACCCAGTACTATTAATATTTAATAATAGGTCAAAAAACAATAAAGTTTTAATAATTAATTTCGTAAACTTACTAGTTTTTCTGCGGGAAATCTTTCCAATATTTGATTTTCTAAAAGAAACTAGCTTATTTTTTCACCAGTAAAAGTTGAATTTTGAAAATAATACTGTGTCTAGGTCTTTCCCTTAATTATCTCATTTAAAATTGTCCCTGCTGTCTCTTCAGATAATGAGGGTGTTGGTGATCGGGAACGACGTGTAGTGTTTGTCAATAAATTGTCTTCTTTGGTTTCTAATGGACATCCAATTGAAATCCACCATCCTTCGAAATGGTGCTCAAATAAAATTTTAATTCCCACGTCATAATTCTGGAGGAGCTCTTCAATGTAACGACGTTTCATCACTTACAGAACATTAAGGTAAACATTTTCTTGGTTGTAACACAAATCAACACCGCCTGTACTACGTATATATATCACTAACCAACGACACGGTTCATCACTATTGTACACAAGAAATTGCTGGTCACAAATAATCCTTATTTATTGAATAGCGAGAAGCCTTTTTCAAGCACAACACTTTTCGTGGACATTAAATTATAATTCCAATTAAATTAGTTATTTATTAATATTACGAAGAATTTCTGCAACTTACATAAAAAATGGTCTAGTAAAGTTTATAAATTACTTTTCGTAATATTAACTATCGCGTTATATTTTAGTAAACCACTTTATCCATTTTTTGTTATATTTATGAAAAATTTAATACTATTTATAAAATTTAGTTAATAACACTTCTTTATTAATATTACAAACGACATTTCGTTCAGTGTACCTATGGTTTTAATATTGTATATTACAACAACTTCAAGTGATTCGTTCTTATTTTGTGGACAACATTATTATTATCATCCTATAGGCTATGTGATTACAACAAATGTATTATGCAGACAGTCGAACGTCGGCCTTGTTTTGTGGCAACAGCACTCATTTATTCTTTGTCCTTTAATTTGAATTCGTTTTACTCTAAGTTTTAATGAATGGTTCTACGTAACTTATTGATAGAAATTGTTGCCTTTTGTTTACTCTAATGGATTTATCTAATCAATGTTGTGAAAGGGATTCTAGCATTCAGTCTAACTTATGTATAAGATTTTCGTGCAGAAGATTGTGATCTATAGAAGATTTTCTGTGAGCTCTGCTACTTCAGTCACAGGTGAGATTTTCCCCCAAAAGTCATTTTTTCTCCCTGCTTTTAGTTATCTTCTTTTTGCTTCAAATTGACATTAATTTTCTTAGATTCGTTCCCTGTCTAGCAACCTAGCGTTTGATTTTTGACACATGGGATTCTTATGCCTACTTCGAATTGTTTAACATATGTTATATCCTTTCATTGCCTCCTATATTATTTCTTTGCCCATACACACAATTGAATGAAAATGAATATTTTTCCTTTTTCTATACATTACATAAAATCAAGATTGGCAGTTGTAATATTTATATATTTATTATATTGTTTTGCTAAAGAACGTGACTTCAGCCACCGTTAGTGTACACATTTTGTAAACGATCGGTCACTAGTGCATTAAATGCATGTGTGCAAAGTGGTGCAATTGGCAAGACATCTCGCACAGGATGTTGAAAAACATTTAGATGTTCTCTAACCATTCTACTTATACTGATATGTGCTTATATACCTACTAAGTTTATACAGATTGTGTTAACATTTATGTTAAAAGTATTGAAATGTATTCCACATCATTAACAGTTTGCTAGACACACTTTAAAAAATTAGGGCACCATTACATTTACATTTATTAGCACACATATATGGTACAGGTATTAGCACAGGTAGTATTCGTTTATTGTTAATTAAAAAATTACTACGTTTTATAATATAATTATTAATATATATAAAATACCCCATATATGTGATAACTCTAAGATCTATCTCAAATAAGCGTAAAAAACCTTTGATAGATTGATAGATGGCACAGTGATAATTCGATAATGACTCGGTCACGGCCAAAACAATGAACCCGAAGAGCTCGAACATTGGTCCTTCCGGCTGTTCCGGAATTCTACAAGACTAAGTGGCAAACGACGTTCAGTTTATATCATGCGGTACAGCTCTATCACCTCAGATTAGATTCGTTAATTATATCTAGTTCAATGATCTTTGTTGGTCACGACTGGAGGCGTCGCCGCAGCTGTCACCAGTCTTCACTCTCTTGTTAAAGGATTGCGCCATCAACTGCAGAGTATAGTGCAGTATTTCCCCGTATTTGCACTTTAAACACACTTGTGTTTGTCGAGAGGTTGTTAGTTTTATCATGGTTATCTCCTTGGCCGAGCAGCTTAATTCTTAGCAAACACGCGCCGGAATCGCGGCCAGAGTCGGAATTTTTAAGATAAGTTTTATGTCCAATTGTTGTGCGGTGAGAGAAATGCACTGGGGAAATAAAACATTAATTGCCTCATAAATATTTATCTTTTGTTTCTTCCCCGAACATAATTTCCAATGTAAGGAACTTACACTTTAAATTTTCATATCTAGAAATATATAAAGGCGATTGCATGTTTGTTTAATAGTTTAATATCCACATTGTGTATTATGCATTTTTATACTACCTCTGTTTTATAATAAGTGAACCATTTGCATTTTCTTTTAAACTTATTGACATTTAATTATTATTTTTTTAAGACAGTTTACTGGAGTTTTTACCATTCAACTTTCTGCTTAAATTTTAAAAATTTTTCTAAAATTTTCTTTATAGTATAATATTAGATTGCTATTTTTACTTTAAAAATGTGAGGTAAACTTCCTCTAAATTATAGGGATGTCAAGTTCGCCCGTCGCCTCGGGCCTTCGGCGCTCGTTTTTTAAAACAGTTCACTGGAGTTTTTACCATTCAACTTTCTGCTTAAGGTTTAAAAAAAAAATGTTTTATTATTAATATGATCTATATTAATTTCTTCTTGTTACCCTCTCTGTGATTAATTTCTTATTATTTTACTAACAATTAATTGCTAATTATTATGTATAATATTAGATTGATATTTTTAATTTAAATATCGTACATTTTCTATACAGTTTCTAACGCCGAAAGGGTTAAAATGACAAAAAAAACGACTTTAACAACGAGAAATGAACGACTGTAGTTCGTTTTTTATTAAATAATCAAAAAAATAATTACAGATTAAACATATTGGCAAGGCAAGGCTTTTAAAGCAGAATTTTTTACCTACTATTTATTAGTTTGTATTAACATTTTGTAACTTTCGATTAGTACTAATATTTGGTTTAGTATAAAATTTAAGAAATGTTGAAAGAAATGTTTTTCCCTCAATTACTCATTTATTTTAGAAAATTTTGAAAATATAAAACTCGAAAATGACCCTGTTATTTTGGAAAAAGCGAAAATGGCTCATTGTGGAAAACATAAAAATCGTAAATGGCTCTATTATTATGAAACAGAGATAGTACGTATTATTATTCTCAGTTCGTAAGATTAGTAGGTACTAGCTATTTTAACACTATTACATTTCACGCGAAAGATAGATTTAAATCATGATAATGTAAGTTGAGCAAAAGTCGATGTTGCAGGAGTAAATAGCTCTCCAGGGCTTCTTCTTGCACCCCCTTTCAAATTAACCAGGTGGAATTATTAACTGTGCGGGTTATATTAATAAATGATGTCCAATGAATATAGTATCAGGTTAAGGCGTTCACCCCTTTGGCGTCGGACATGTAATTAACCATGAGCTCCCGCACATGTGCATGTGTACACATGTGTGTACACAGCCCTCTCGCACACGAACACCACCCCAACACAATAAACCAACACATCTACGCGAGCAAATGTTATCAAATTCTAAGGGGAAGGGGCATAATTGAACTATTGTTCGGGGTAGATACTTATGCGGTTATGGACTGATAGTTCGCGTCTACAATAAGAACATCACCCTCGCTATATAAGCCTACATGCTTTGATAACAACCCTTCACTTCGTTGTTTGTATTCATGTATCTAACCACACGTGTGAGGAATGAAAAATGATTATAAAAATATCAAGAAAATTTAAAGATTTTTGCCCAATCATGCTAGAAAAAGTAGCAGTATAAATATTAAAGAAGGTATTTTAAATAATTTGTTAGTGTCTTCAGATCCAGATATACGAGAAAATAAACTTAAATCTATTTATCAACCGAGGAAACCGAAATATTACGAGTAGATATTTCCCTAGGGCATGTATTTTTCTGATAGACTAGTTAATTAATAAATATGAGCATACTCAATTAGTTTATGGGAACAAAATTTACCTATTGGTTTAATTTTACCTTTGTAATTGCTGTTTAATAACACGTGTACGTTTTAGAAAATAAGGTATGCATATTTATATGTACAGGTACCCTATATTAACTTATAAGGTATACCTGTATATATAATATAATAATAATAATAAATGCATTTATTGACCTTCAAAACATAAAGACATATTTATACAATAATATAATAAATTAATTTAATACAGAGGTCAAAAGGGAAACCCGTCATATAGACTGAAAATGAGCCTCATGATTTTCAGAGCCCCCATACATATATTATAGTAGTACATTTTTATAATTCTGATAATCTCATACACACGTGGTATCCCATTTTCGATTGGCCGGATTATTGTTGCTCTGTGATTGGAGATTGAGCAGATATGTAAATATTAAAATTTCATACCCCACATTGTTTAATAGAAGTTAAAAAAAATCGCACGGCATATTTTCCATTTCCGCAAAGATCGCGGGTTAATGCAAGAACTTGATATATAAAACAAACATTATATATGCAAATCGCTGGGGGAATGCATTATTTATGTTCATTTGCCCCGTTAGAGTTTGTAACTTGGAAACTTTTCCAATGGCGAGCTAAACCAGGGAATGCTCCTCGGTATTAGTAACTTTTTCTTTCTCGCATTCCGAAAGTCGTTAATAATTAATTACACAATCGCCCAAAGGACGTTATGCATAGAAACAGTTACCGTACAATTTTATCATTAAAAATGTATTTCATTAAAAATATTCATGAAAAATTCAGCCATTGTTCGGCAAGTGTGGCCCAGCACAATTAATTAATTTGTCTATCTCTGTAATGACGATGCAAAGTGTAAATATGCATGTAAGTGTAAGGAAGAATCCTGGAAATAATTCATTATTCAAGCCGCAGTTCATGTCGAAGCTGTGTGAATGTTTAATGTCGCACCTATTTCGTTAACAATGCTCCTCGAGTCGTTTCCTTTCAGAGGGTGTACCTTCGTGTGTACTTACACGCTAGATGTGTTGACTTACAAGCTGGTAGACAATGTCGCCGGAAGAATGTATTATTGATGCGTGATCGTTTTTGTAACGGCCTGTCGCAAAGCGTTCTCCCACAGATATCCTATTATTGTAGAGGAACATTTGTGATTATAAACATTGACTACAATCGATACAAAACTCCCGTTATCAAAAATTTAATGGAGTTGTAACACACTGCTTATTTTTTATTCAAAGGCAAAATTTGCTTATTTTTTTCACTGGTAATTTAGATTGTTTAGAATTTAGAAGTTTAGGAATTTAGAAGTTTAGGAATTTAGAAGTTTAGGAATTTAGAAGTTTAGGAATTTAGAAGATTAGGAATTTAGAAGATTAGGAATTTAGAAACGTTAATCCGAGAACAACACGATTTTTAACTTTAATATATATTTTTTAACAAATAGTTAAAACCTAAGAAGCAAAACAAACACAAACTAATGTTTAACATTATTTTATAGTCATGAAATTCAATTCTGCAACGTATACGTATACAACTATAGTTGTGATTAATATTCCAGTGCCTTTGTTATAACAAAATTAAAAATTGTCTTTAGTAGAAAATACATTTTTTCAACCAACCAAATAGTATTGGTAGGTATATCTGTCCATAATAACATTATCCTTTATTTGATTTAATTAAGTTAATAAAGCAATTATATTTAACTTAAGTTGATAAAGCAATTATATGTAAGTTAAGTTGATAAAGCAATTATATGTAAGTTAAGTTAATAAAGCAATTATATTTATGTGTGCATCAGTAATCACCAAAGGCCTGATCGATTTTACCTAATGAAGGCTACTCGAAGCGTGTACAAAACTCGTCCTGTAATAAAACTCTCCAGCCATAGTTATTAAATTTTTCCAGGAGAAGGACTAAAATAATTCGACACCTGAAGGCTCCGCACGGATTTGCGACCGACGAGAAAGCGTTTTATGCGACGATTCGTCGGGTTATTTGTTGTCGAAACCGGGGACAAAACTTCAATCTCAGAAATGGGCGACGGCAAATTCGAAATTAAATATTGACCTTTCACAGTGCAGCGTGTATAGGATTTATTAAATATGTATTATTCATCCGTCCAATTGCTCGAATGGCCTTTAGGATTCCCCGGAATATTAGCCCAATTTAAAATAGATGAAAGCAATTTAATTTTATTTAAACAAGCCAAAGTTCATTTAGTTACAGAAACTATATATGGCGAAACTAAAGAAACACTAAACATACCTAATGCTCGCGAAATGGTCATGAAAAATTCATATAGGCATAAAATGGACATAGAACTTAATGTAGATTTTGGTGTGCGATTTGCGAAAACTACGTTTTTTATAAATATTGTAGGCAAATCGCTATACTTAGTTATTTCAGACAATAGTTATTTCAGGCAATCGTTATTTCAGGCAATAGTAATTTCAGGCAATAGTCATTTCAGGCAATAGTTATTTCAGGCAATAGTTATTTCAGGCAATAGTTATTACAGGCAAACAGATATTTCAGGCAAATAGTTATTTCAGGCAAATAGTTATTTCAGGCAAATAGTTATTTCAGGTAAATAGTTATTTCAAACAAATAGTTACATATTTCATGCAAATAATTTTCATGCAAATAATTATTTGAGGCAAAAAGCTTTTTACTTGGCGAATGCTGTTTGCGCAAGCAAATAGCTTAATACACCATTGTTTAATTTATATTTCACTAGGTTAAGAGTATCTAACGAGGCGGTTAGTGTTTGCTTGAATTCTTTCTAGACAAATACTACATTGGAAATTAAGGTCTAGGATAAATGTAATATTTACAGTCAGTACCTGTAGCATGACGAAAAATACGAATTTAAGTGAGGTATTGTTAGAAATGAATACAATAAATTAGCATATCAAAAGTCATTTTCATAAAATCACGTCAGTTTTTAATGTAATTGTTCATATAGTGCTTTCTCATAAATTTACTAGTTTCTTAAGATCAGTATCATTGTTAAAATAGAATTCCATATAACATAGTCACAACTGATGATATTTGAAGGTACATTCGAGAAGACTACATATTTGATTCATTTAAACAGTCACCCAGTTCCATTGTGTACAAGAAAAATAAATAATTGCCAGGCTCAGCGCGACGAGGCAAAGCTCGAAACTCGAAATTGCGAATTACAGACTCATCAGTTTTCATCTCGCAACAGATAAAAAATGATGCAAATAACCCAGCGGCCTCCGCATGTACAGCCCATCGGCGCTAAAGTGCGAATTATTAATTAGCGATTGCGTTTATTATCGCCGAGTAAATTTGTCGTTTACATGTAGATGGGTTGTTACAGGAAACTGGGACGAATAATTATTCCAGCCGTGTACATCAGCCGCCATAAAAATTAACGGCACGTCCATGTGTTTAGAGTTTTATGGGGTGCCGCCGCCCACCCTCCGCTGCATGAAGACTTCCTGGGCCAGCCGACTAGATCGAGGGTAGATAGGGTTGAGCGAGCGGGGTTATAAAGTTGTTGCGCTGTTTAACGGCGCAAATTAAAATAAATAACAACTTACATGTACAAATTCAGTAATAATAACCAAGTAAAGAGGCGGCTTTATTAACTAGGGGTTCCCGGATAAGATAAAAGTGCAAGTAATCGTTATAAATTCTCGGGGGCCCGAACGAGAACCATAAACGTAATCCTGAGCGTATTTCAGTGCATGGCAAGAATGCTTCTTTATTAAACTATCGATTTTGTTTTTCTTTGCCCGCATGACCGGCGAAAAAGCCGCCTGGTTCCTTGATAATGTGATTTCGTGACCAGAAGCGCCCTGAACTTTATATTACGCCATCCAAGCTACAGGAGTAAATAAAGTTTGCGCTATAAAATTCTAGTTACCAGCGAGACACTGACTCGGATTTTACGGGTGTCCGTATTGTTGGGAATATTAAATGACACATGAGTAAAAGGGTATATGTGTACTGCTGGTATAAAACAACGGCAATGATGCCGAGATAAATAAGAAAATAAGTCGCGAAAATTCTTATATTTTTACGTGCCTGGATATAATTTTATAAATAAAACGCAATTAAAAAAACTATATAAAAAATTAATAATCGTTTTTAAAACCTAATCTTTAAAAAATAATAATTATTTTTTAAAAAGAATAATTGTACCCCCTTAAGATTTCCAATTAATTACTCAATGCGCCCTGCTATTTGGCGCTCATTATAAAGCATAGGGCGATTTTTCAGTGGAGTTTACCGAACATGCAAATAGAATAGGCTTCAGCGCGAGCGAACTTCTGGGGGTTAATTATAAATTATAATTACGGGTCTATTCCTATCGATTTTTGGAATCAATAGCTGCTACTTATTCAACACCATGGAGCCCCTGTTTATTCAGGTATGTTTTCCCGGTATCATATCATGTAGCAGAGCAATCAATGTATTCGGGGAACCCGCCAGCGGAATACACGTGGCTTCTTCGCGTTATTGGAGGCCGTTATGAACACTTGGGATTTCAATAAGAGGCTGCCGAGTGGAAACCAGTTGAATTTATTTCTGCTGCGAGGTGTTTATTGCACAAACTATGTATTTTTAAAATACTTCATAAGTAATTTCTAACTACCTTCAAGTAAACATACACGAATTCTCCACATGTTTGCCTTCTTAAGAGCTCGGTAATGTTAAACTCCAGGGCAGAGTAAACTGCAATAATGAAAATTAATTGTCTTCACATTAGAACTAAATTAGCGTAAAACATTCGCGAACTGCTGAATTTAGCTGGCGTTAAATAATTTAGAATTATTAGCTGCAGTGCATTGTTTTGAAATGGAAATTGAATTATGCAAAGCCCAATAAATTCCTCCCATTTGCTATTGCGTATTATGAAGCGACTGAAATGTCCGTAACGTATTAGCTACTATACATGAATATTTAAATTATGAGCAAACATCCCCCTGTAGATTACGTACACTGTCAGAAGTTTAAGTAAACTTACTTACTGCATGTGGAAATGTACACAACCGTTTTCAAAACTACATGAAGTATTGAATAAAATTCCGCAAAATAGAATACATATAGAAATAAAGTAGAAACATATTCTAAATAAGTTTCCTACTGTGAGTTGCTTATATAAACATCCTTTTATTTACAACGTAAATGTTTCTATTCAGTTCGATAGCAAAATATCACGAAAAATATCTGAAATATCTGGAATATTTAGCGAAAACTTCTTAGTATAAGTAATATCGTTTGATTTAATAATGTTTTATATTTATTTATTTATTTTTTTCACTTTCTTCCCAAGGATATTGATGAATTTTAATATAAATTTACAAGACGATACCGATTTAAAATCCTCGAGAAAATGCGATTTCGTAAAATTGTTCAATTTCATGTACACGTTAAATGTTAAGTATTTATCTTACCAACGCAACATTGAAGCGATTAAGCACAGGTAGATTTCAACGAGGAAAGTTCCCTAAGTCCGCGATTAGCTTTCGCCGACAAGGGGAGGAATATTAAGGAAGGAATAATGCTGATCGTATTTTGGCAGGCACGTGGAAGCCTCCAGAGGCTTATCCCATCCAGCAGCACTCTGCATGACACATGATTAGATTACTTTCGAGCCGACATTATTAGATTAATTTTCGACAATATTTGTTTACACACCGGCTTAACGTGTTCCCTGTAGCCTCCTCGATGTCGGAGTAATGGCTCTCTAGCCGCGGAGGCGACACCTAAAGGCTTCGTCCACGCCTGAAACCGTTTCAGCTAAATTGATTTTTTCCAAGGGGTTTCATTCCTCAATTTCAGGAGATCAAAGTTGAATGTTGGGAACAGGCTCAAAATAATTAATTTGTTTATAAAGGAAGATTACATGTTCCGAGCATAAAAACAAAAACAAGGAGGTCTCTGTAAAGAGTTGAACTATAGCACCCTGAAGTGTTGTTTGCTTTAAAATTGAAAAATTAATTTTCCAGGAAGTAAACATATTTTTTTCTTTTTACTTAAAAAAAAATTTAGAAATTATCTACATAAAATAAGAAAATGGATAAATTATCTACATAATGATATATACTGTAGATCATTATTTATTATATCATATTAGGTAAAAACCGCATTCATAAATATTGTACTGCAGACATGTAAGTTTTGTAGCGTGTTTTTCTTCGCGTGCATGTCTCCTTCTTGTTCATCAACGACTGTCAGGATCCAGATATCAAAATACATCACAACAGGTTGTTCGCGGCGTTTCGGAGGAATTTCTGCAATTAAGTGTAACACTTTGGTAATACTATTAACAATGCTAGCGGAATATTCAAGGCTGCAATTATCATTATCTAGGCATGGAAACTTTGGAGCACAATACATACACACACACATGGAATTATTCGAAGTTCTCCATATTAATTACCGCACGTGAAACGGGGATGAAAAATGGAAATTTGCGTTCTAATAAAAGCACCGATGACGTACAAATTGAAATGCACGTAAAAAATGGTAGAGCTTTCCTGCATTCTTCACACCTTGGGGAACCTCTTTTGAAACAATATAGCGGCAGAGTGATTGATGGTCTCAGGAAGTCTAGTACATGCGAAATTGCCTAGATTAGAGGACTATATATTTGGAGTATGACAAATGGCTTATAGACCTAACATTTTTGCAACAAAAAAATCAACATAAAAGAAAATTACATTTCAACTAAGTTACTTGGTCCTTTAGTAGTTTAAAAAAAGTTTCGTTCCCAAAGGGCTATAAATTATCCACTATATAGTAAAGTGGAATTAAACTGTTTCCTCCAATATTTTATTTGCATTGATCCTATGATTTATTCGCAAAAATCTAGGCCGTAATAATAAATTGAAAACTGGCCCGTTCGAATGTGCAACGTTCAAAATCGCATTCTATTTGGTACACTTGATAGCTTTAGTAACCTGTTGAGCGCCCTACGATCCAGGGGGGAATACAGCACAACCTCGCTGCAGGATATCCGAATTCCGCAGACGCACCAATCCGGAGTTATTTTTCAGAGTTTGCTGAATAAGTAAAATTACACTTGCTGCAGGTACATTTCTGCACCATTGGTTCGATTTCTATGTGATGGTTATCTATGTTTATTTACGTTCATAGGGCGCGTATATGCATCCTTTATCTACACAATTGTGTATGTACAAGCACTCTACATGTACTATTTGTGAATGTTTTCACAACATGTTAAATAAGTTTTAAAATGGCCACTCTACATGAGTATGAACCAGTCACTGGTACACCAGTTCATATATGAACTACCTTTAACAGGGGATTGTAGGTGGTTTACTGCACGTTTACACAATCTCGGATAAACATTTTACATAATCGAACGCCTATTTTCAAACAACTTTTATGTTCGACAACGCGACTAAAAACAATAGCCCATTTTTCACTCATATTTATCCGTACGGTGAACTTCAACGATTTACTGCATATATGTGGATTTACCTATATTGTGCAATTTTTTAAATCTACTTTGCTCACATTTTAACGTTCGAACGAAATTGTTACTATGTACACGTAGAAATCGCACATTTCACGATAAATCTATTCCGCCTAATGCTCGTACACAACATTAGCGGTAATTTCTCTATTTACCATGAAAAATACTCCAGTGCTGTTTACACAAATAATACGGAAATACATTACGTGTTTTCGGTATTTGACTATAATTTGTATGTAAGTACAAACTAGAGCATGGTGTGCAGGCCAAAAATTCGTAACTTCCGTATGTGAAATTGATACACATTTTCCTATTTTTACAATTTATTTTTCCTATTGGTTTGGAGCCAATAATTTTATTGCAAGTGCCTTCACCAGCGCACCAAGATTCAATTTAATTTTCGTGCGAGAAAATTTGAATAACCGCTCTTCATTTGCATATTATATAAAGAGCGAGCCGATAATTTAGCACGACCCTAAAGTAGCGACAAGAAAGTTATCCAACGGCTTGTGTACCAGAAAGTTAGCTCTGAAGTCATCAGACGTAATATTGAAAGCGAAGCGCATAAATTTGTGCCTCTGCCGATGGCTTCTAGTCTCTTCAAGTCGCCAGTCCTGTTGAACGTGGTAAAGACAACTTTTTGTGCTCCTCACCTGTATTATTATCACGGTGGCATTGCGAGGATTCCTTCCGATCGGTTTTCATGTCATATAAGGCTTTAAGTTGGTCGACGACTCGCCGACGAAAAGAAAAGTAAAATGCAATTTTATGGCTCGATGGACACTATCTTGTTTGGAAGTTAGATTTTATCGGAACTGCTGCAGTTGATGTTTTGTAAATCTGCACCGCGGTATTAATTTTCCGCAAATTGAAAACTGAATCGCAAAATCTGAAACTTATGTTCCTTTTGCTTCAGTCCCTAATAACAACTTTTAATTATAATTGTAATTTAACCGAGCAAACCAAGTCGCTTTATGAATTTAATCATATGTTATTAAACAAGAGAAGTAGGCGAGCGCAATGTTTATATAATTATTCCTGACGTGCTTTGTTTTTGTGCACACCAATTGAATAAACTTTTCTAATTTACATCCGTTGAATTGCTAGATTTAAATATACATAGAGCGAATCAAAATTTTCTAATTGTTTAATTAATGAGCCTTTGCCTGGGCATTGGTGTACTGCTAATTTAAACCAAACTACCTTACATATATTCATAATGTGACCTATACAGGGTGGTCCAGCTAAGAAGGCCCACTTAAATTACAGCGTTATTAACAAACTTAGAACAATAAAACTTGCAGGATTTACTCAGCACCTAAAGAGCTCCAAAAAACGCTAGTAGTGTTTT
>JAWQRP010003377.1:0-13478 GCA_033557875.1 Quadriops clusia
GCGAGGATTTTCCTCCACCACCTCTCGAATCTCCTGAACGACGTCTTCTGATATAGAAGGTCTACCTGATCTTGGTCTTGTATTAACAGAACCATATTCCTCAAATTTGTGGATCGTCCTTCGAATGTGCTGTCGTAGAGAGGGTCGATCAACGTCATTATTGGGAAATGTTGCAAAGAACTGGGCTTCACATTGTTCAATTGAATAAAGTTCTTCCCCATTTTCTATGTGTTTTGTCCCGTAATATGTCTTCACGATGAAAACATTCTCTTCCTCTGAGCAAACCATTTCTGTATTAAAAAAAAGAAATCATTAAACATACGCTTCAGGTTATAATTGTAGACTGAATTCCGCATAATCGGACCAAAGTTGAAAAAATATAAAATGTATGTACTTACTAATGCAAATAATATAGGTAAACCAATTAAATTTTCTCACAAACGTAAGTAGCACCCCAGACGACGCGAGACGTTTAGGTTAGTAACGACACGTGTCCGACAGAACAACAAACATTTAAACAGATGATATCCAATCAAATAGTAGTTTTTTGCGGGACATTTGAATAGACGACCAAGTGGTCGCCGTACATTTCCGAGGAGAATTTCACAACCGAACTCAACCAAACTATAGTTCGGATCATAATTTATAAAGCGGCACAGCTTTTAAATTCCAATTTTTTATGTTACAAGTCTTTATGATAACCCTGTATTGAAAGGCATAATTAAGTGTGTATGCTAAATACACATTGAAATAAGGTGACTACACGTTAAAAACTGAAAAGAAACAGCTAATATATCTAAAGATTTTATAGAGTCTACAGTGTATAGATGATATGATGTCGCAGACGTTGAAAACAAAAAAAAATATTTATAGATCGAACCATTAATTTGAGTAAAAATTTTCAAAAGACCGTGCAGTATCAGACATGTATGACAGAAGATATATGATATTATTCAAACGGCCTTTTTGGATAGTGGTAAAAAATATCATAAAAAAATAAGACAAAATATAAATAGAATTGTAATCACATAATTAGCTTTAAAAATCTAGGAACATTGCCAGTTGTATAAAATATCTGCGAAAAAACTATTAATGGTAAAGAGCCTATCATTTCTAATTACTCATTCTGTCCACAATTTATGGATTTAATTACGGGTAATTTTCACATATATTTTGACATGCTGTATTAACTGCATCTTGGGTGCACTTTATTAAAGCCCCTTACAAAGTTTTTTTTCTAGATGAATTATTTTCACATTTTGCTAACATAGTTAAATCCATACAGGTTTGTAAAGGTAAAAGTAAATTTTCAATTGTATTGTTACTTAATTCAATGAATGCTTCTTTAATTAATACTTCTACACTTTGAGATCAGCTTTATTTTCAAAATATTTTTAATTTTTAAAACCAAAACAATTTTGACTGAGCAATGCATTTATGATACATTTTATGTAAACCAGTAATAATTATTATGGTAATAATATAATTAACATATTTTCAAAAGACAAATCTACTTTTTTACTGATAAAAAAAATATATACACAACTCCCCAAAAGTTCAACGAACTTATAGGGATCTTTACGAAGAACTTCGGGATTCTCTTGAAAACGAAGTAGAATATGAAAATAATTCTAAACAATGAAAAAATAACAGATTTTGCAGAGCAAAAGATGAATGAAAAATGGCACTAGGCAACGAGACTCTAGATTGCAAATCTACTTTTGTGAAATCTCAAATGGACAATACTTATTCAAAATTAATTCTTCGAATTTTGCACAATTGTTTTGTGGCTTTCTAGTTTTACGTATTTTTTAGTTGGATATTACCCAAATCCGGATATGAACTCCAACATATACACAAAACTCCGATGCTCACTCAGCTTAACCTCGTTCGTTAACGAAAGTAAAGATGACTTAATGAACGAAATTTCACTTAATTAAATTCACACGTTACACCTTGATACAATTCTGGTATAAGAAGTTCGCATCCATCAGAAAACGGCTTGGCTTAAATAAATATCATTAACCAAGTTGGGTTTAATTATTTACAATGCATGAATGTGAATGCGGGGCACACTAACTTGAGGTTTTAATAAACTGTTGGTGTGAATGTTTTACGCATTTCCGTAATACATCTCTTGTTGACTCGGAAATATAACTCTGCATTTGTGTTATTAGCAAAGTAGAAATTTCGAATACAATACCAATAATGAGAAAATGTCGCTTCCTTCAGGAAACAAAAATTTGCCATTTTTGTTATTAGAAAGGCTCCTGTTTTTATATTATTAAAATGCATATAAAAGTTCTCATATTTAACAATTTAACACTATTCATGTGATTACAATTTTTTTCTTGAATGCAACGTAATATACCAACTAGTTAAAATGTTAGATCCAATCTTGCGACTTTTCATATTAAGAGCAACAAAATCACTTGTGACCAGTGTTACATATTATCACATATATGTGATATTATTCACGCAAAGATATTTAACAAATTTCATTTAAAGACACGGCTCAAGTTAGGCAACCAAAATGACAAATATTCTTTTATTAGGCAAACCTTAGCGTTAAACAAATTACACTGACGTATTGCATGTTGCCTAAGTGCTGTCACTTAATGCATTGAATATCCAGATATACCTACTTATGCCATATTGTTTTCTTGAAATTTTTCATAGTAAGTTAAATTATGATCATTATGCACTTTAGGAAATAGGAGTAAATTATTCTTGGTGTTATATGTCATATTATTTATTTGATTTCGAATTGGACAATACAATATTAAAGTAAAATTTAATGAAAGGTATTGCACATTTAAATTTTTTTTTCTAAATTAGTTGTATCCTAATTGAATCATATATTTATGGTTTGCAAAAGGATCATAGAAACATAAATAATATTTGGTATTGGACTCAGTTAACTAAAATAAATAAATAAATAAATACATGAATAAATAAATAATTCGATACTCAGTAAGTCACATCTAAATCACATTTACAGAACTTGGTCAACTAACTACGTATGTTCTAAACTTAGTATTAAATACCTAAAGTAAGTATTGTAAGAAAACATAATTATAATATACTTTCTTATATTCTACAAATTTAAGTCAATATTCAACTAATCAGTAAAAAATGTATATAACATTTAATGTTACCTAAGTACAATTTCAACTAAGTAATTAGACTAGATATTACAACTATAGAAAATGTCCTAAATTTTGTAAGAAATCACGTCTACAGGCACATTTGAATTGCTCACAACAACGCTCCCTCTTCCACTTCGAGCAATTCCAATCCTCTTGTACATGTCCAGGAGTTCTTGTCTTTCTGCTGGAGAACTTACTTGGTCGAGTCGCTCACTGATTCTGTCCCTCCAGCCATAGCCTTCAGGGAACGATTCCTCCAACTTTGGGGGATGATATGTGTAATGGGGATGGTGGTGGCCACCCTTAGCGTGAATATGGTAGTGAACGCCGTTGTCTGTAGGAGTGTGATGATCTCCATGGTATCCCTTAAGCGCTATGAACTTAGCTAGTACTTTACTAACATTAATGATAAGGAGAAGAACTCCAATTCCCAAACTCTTCACTGAAAACATCGTCAGGAATCCTAGAGTCGTTATGATGACTCCCAATTTGAATATTATCAGGGGAATGATGAATTTGAGCTTCCTTGCTACTCCAAAACATCGACCTGAAACAGAAATTAATTAAGCATTACGTTTATACCTATGATTACTACAAATTAGAAGCACATATTATAATATACCTAACGCATATGTGTGTCTGTGTTATAAGTGTGTATTGTTAAAAAGTAGCCTTAATTTTAGGTGCTTTGCTTAGATCTTCTGCTGTAGCAGGTTACTCGTTAATCTAATTGTTAATTAGGAGACGTTCCGAAGGGTAATTGGAACGTGACTATAAAATTTGTTTCCGAGACTAGAACCTGATGACTGACTTAACAATGATATAGGACATAAGCGGCAGGCGTGAAGCGCTCGTTTAAAAGTTATATTTAATAAGTTTTCGGACACAACAAGCGTTTTGAAAAATACTTTCTCTTTGTCGCGCTACATCACCTGGAATTACCTTAATTACTAACAATATTGTTGTTGCATTTAGCTCGTGGGTAATTTTCTAATTCGAATAAACAAATCAATTACATGCGTATTTTGCTTCTTAACTATTTAATTGATTTAATTGTATCTACATTAATTGAAGATATTTACCTACGAATCCTGTAGCGAAAAATTTCAAAAAAAGATGTTTGATCAGTCCAAACCCTAAGGTAATCGCTTTCAACGCTCCAGCTTTGCCCAATGCCGCAGCTAAGGCCAACCCTATTTTCTTTTTAACAGCTACTGGTCTGACCGGAAGTGGAGGTACCACTTGTTTATATTCTTGGTAGACATCGTTGGCCACTTTTGCGTAAATCCTCTTGAACTCCCCAGGCAGCCTGCTTTTGGTATAAATCGTTTTGACAGAGTTTTGTAAGTCACTCTTCACTTTTTGGTCGCCACCATGAACTACCACCCCGAGGAAGGAAAACATCCCCACTATGAGCAAGGTCTTCATTTTGTGCAGACGTCTAGCATGGTACTGGTGGTACACTGAAACAGAGACATAGTTTTAAAGAGGAGCGTTACTGTTAGGAAGATGAGAGTAATGTAACATTAATTACTGGGAACGATCTACATGAGATTACGAAAATGCGGTTTGGACTTTGCTTTTGGTGCAACAATTATTTCGCACTCTAGGATGCATTTCGACGTTTTTACTGCATACAAAATGAATTATATAACTCTGCCGTTACTTCGTATATACGTTATTTAATAATTGTATGCATACTGTTAGGGTTCTCAGTATTATTTCATTTTTGAAGATTTAATTCTTCTTTACCTTGAATCAAATTAGGTACTATGTTTACGTGACTTGATGCTGTAGGAAATGAGAAAATTCATAAATAGTTTAAAGCAGCATTCAAGGGTTGGAAGAAATACGTACCTACGAATAGGAGTCTATAGTATAAGTATAGTATAATCACGTATAAGTATAATGAACCGTACTTTCTACAATGTCTAGTGCAATGTCACTTTCTTTATTTGTTCTTGCATTTATTTCCAAAGTACATTTTGTAATCCCAAGTGATATAACATTACAATCGATGTTCAGTTTTACGATCTTCCGTTACAAGAAAATTGCATTGAATGTCTGCGGGAAACCAATTGTCTATAACCGCAGTATTACTAACATTACTGTTTTAGTACTAACTTATACTTATATTTTACTATGTACATATTTTACTATGTACATAGAAAACTACTCCACAATTTAAACAATCCTTTGTTGTATTTACCTTAATGGGAATGTAGTGCAATTATATTACACTGAAATGCTGATTCAGCGTAAATGTTGATTCGTATCAGATTATTAGGAAAAGTGGCCTCATTTTTAAGCAAGAGTATCGCAGTTAATTTTGGCCAATTATCAATCCTGTGTTTATAGCTTTCTTTCAGTAAGGTCACCAAAGGCAACGGGGAGCAAAAACGTCGATTTTTACGTGCAGCACCGTTGACACAGTTGTTGAAGACCTGACATATATAGAAAGAAAATAATAGTTTTAAATACCAATTATATTTCTGATCTTTTTATTATGTTGTTAATCCAAAAGTTTATTTCGAGGATAAGTGTTTGGTACACACCGATTTCTTCAGTATCTTATGGATCCGGTCCACTAACTGGTATTGGAGTGTCTTACGTATTATCTCCTTTTTCGCTCGATGTGTTCCTACTCGGATGTAGGTCCCTCAGATTGGTATAGGTAAAACCTCCACAAGAAATCAAGCCGGTGAATACTTACTCATAATGGCTCTGGCAAGAACGACTATAAAAATTTTAGGAGAAATCACAATATAACTCTGTTATAACACGTAGGAATTTGTAGGCGATGCAAAAACTTTGCGTGACTTTGGATGAAGTCGCTTGTAATGCTTCTGCTATTATCACTTTCTTTTACATTAGAAAAACGGTATTGTTATTATATTTTATATAGTAATGGTGTATTTACAGCTGTTATTAAAGTATACAACTTTATGTAGCGTCTTCTGTCTTTTACTATTTCGTCTTTAAACTTGTCACCTCAATTTTCAAATTGTAAGACACATGAGACACAACAATTGTGTATGCTAGCACATTAAATTAGAGCAGCATTCCCCGTTGTCAGCAAAGCGTTTGTCATTCTGTGTTTTCACTTCTCTTAGCTTATCTTCAACATCAAGATTATTGTTAAAGCGTTAAAATGAGTCCGACATACGCTTAGTGTGGCATTTTATCATCTAGGTTTTGTTGCATTCTCTTATACATAATTATGTGACTATTTGAACTGATACGTATTTTTCATGGCTTAAGCATGCTTTGTATGCCACACCTCTTTTTTGCCACGGTTTCCCGTCAGAAGATAAGCATTTAAGTTCAGAATACAGCTTGAGGTTTTTACTAAATACGAGTATCACTCTCATGCTTGCTCATAATAATTACATCCTCCAAACCTGTACTTTTAGCCGCTTAATTAGACAATAATTCCGTAGCATAGGAACACAATAATTATTCTTATTACAATTTACCTATTTCCCCCTGTTCTTATTACCTCATTTCGGCGCCACGCTTTGTTGTTGCAATTTTAATTAAAGTTCGAATTAACGGCAATGCACTGGATATGTCGATTTATCTAGCATCCGGATTTAAGTGTCTCCTTTCTGTTATTGCCGTATTTCGATAAGAATGCTGCAGGTAACTCAGAATGCTTTCTACATAATTCCTTTCGCCGTGTTCTTCGATAAATAATGTTACACTCGGGTGGTTTTGCGTAAAAAGTTTATTTGGACCATTAGCTGCAGGTGCTATGAAAACGAGTATAGTTTCTTTTTTGGGGTAAAAAACCTATTTGATACATATGACTAGTAAAGCTATTAAGGTGGTATTAGGGGAACTTTACTGGATATGTTATATTAATTGGTTGATGAAAGAGTTTCCTTGAATTATCAAGAACAAAGGGATTAAGTTAATCAAGGGTTATATATTTATAATCATCAATATTGTTGCTCTATATAAATTATAAATATTTTTAAATCTTCTAAAATTGTCGCATATTTTTGTTGTTGTTTGAACTAGTGATGTTGAGGTATATATAAATTAGACAAAATCAAGTTTCTTAAACTGTTGACATGTTAAAAATTTAGCCTGATTTTTTAAAGTTTGATGTGAGGAATTTGTTAAGCAAATTAGCAACACATCTGCCTACATTGGCATGCTTTCGCCTATAATTGGAGGTGTTGTCTACGTGGGTAAACAATATGATTCATTTCGATTTGCTTGATATACCTGCTTCTTAAAATCGGGGTTTATGAGATGCTTAATGCGACCTCATAGTAGTGACTAACATAGTCCAGAAAATTGAAATAAAAATGTTTAACTGTTTAAATAAATTATGTTTCTAAGGTTGCCTGGGTCTACACATGACCAAACAATTTTTAATCATAGTTTATTAAAAGCAAAATTTGATGACAATATATTTGGTAATGGTTTACTAGTGGGGGTTAGCGGGTACGCCGTTACAAATTATTTATTGACTCCATTTCTACAACCCAACACACCTGCGGAAAACTTGTATAATGAAGCACAAATACGAACTCGAAATTGTGTTGAGAGATCATATGGTGTTTGGAAAAGAAGATTCCCTATTCTTTCTGTAGGAATAAAACTTAATTTAGAAAATGTACAAGCTGTAATTGTGGCGACAGCTGTTTTGTATAACATTGCAATTCTGGAAAAAAAATGGTGAACCAGAGATGATGATAGAACCAAACATTGAACCAAACAATGAGAACCAAGTTATCGAACAGAGAAGAGAAATTGCCATTCGAAGGAAAGACGTTGTTAACCTTTAGCTACTGATCAGAGGTCTATGAGACCGCAGTAGGGTATACGAATTGTTAGTTTACTATGTTTCCGTTATACTATGCATCCGGGCACCTCGGTAGCTTTAAGTTTAGCAGCATAAAATGCGCTGGTGGTATACGTTGTGTGCACATTCTCTTAGAAGGTAAGTTTAACCGCTTCAAAATTTGATAGTGGTCTACTGGACCGCACGTCAGTAGTAAGTTTCGTATGGGCGGTCCGATAGACCACACATCAGTAACAAGTCATTCTCATACGTATAGCGTAATCAGGTACATTGTTTTTTTTCAGTCTATAGGCCACGAATAATCCAGGACCTTCTGTGAGAGCTAGTGGTTCACAGTTTGAAGTTATTGTTAGTCGGTGGTTGGAAGAAGTGGAATCAGGAAAAGAGGTAGCTGTTCCAGAAGACCACGAATCTAAAGTAGGTGATAACGTGAATGATTCCGATTTGGAAGCTTCCGCGAAGTTGAATTGCCAGACTATCAAATAAGAACCCAATCTAATCATTTTTATGGAAAAATGTATGCAAATGGTTATCTACACGAAAAAGGAAATCGGCTTACAAGTGTACGTCATGTAAGCAAACAATTTATTTGCAATTTTCTTCTCCTACTTGTAATGCTTGTAACAAAAATTGGCTGATTTTGGGTATCGTAATTTTTTTAATTCTGCACATTTTAGGCATTGTTATATATTAAGATGAATCAACATTATGTTAGTAATTAGAATAACACAAATATGTTGTTATATGCAAATAAGAACTATTTTTTTTCGTTGATTTCATAACTGGTGCATGTATCGAAAAATGATACCTTATGTCGATACATTGCGAACTATAAAACAAATATACTTAATTTTTATTTGGTAATAGTTTTAATTAATTGAATAATATCAAACATACATCTACTTCAAAGATTCAAGTTAAAATTGTAATTCGTTATTTCTTTATAAATATTTAAAGACTGAGATCTGAGGGACCGCACGTTAGTGATAACTACAATGATTTAGAACGTCAGTAGTTAAAGGTTAATAATCATTTCGCTCATTTATTAATTAATTAATGTAACATATAAGGTGTTTCTTTTAAAATCCAATGAAATAGAAAACTATTTTTATTATATTTTATTGAAAATAATGAAACAAATTTATTATATGATAGTATATAATAAAATCAAACTAAACTTTATCTTTGGTAGACTAATGTTTATAATATAAATATTGCAAATAATGTAACAAAACCAGGCAACTCTTAATAACATATTTTAATATAAATAAACTGAATAAATGAGAAAATAAGAGATTCTCAACAATAAACTTCATTTTTGTAATTGCTTTAGTTTTGTAGTTAATATTATAACCTCCAAATTATGTTTTTCTTTGAGAAGTGCAACCTCAAGTTCTTCTCTACGTTTCTTTCTCTCATTTTCTTCTTTTAGAATAGTTATTTGTGTATCAATTAATTCCATTTTCCGGTCAAGCATCTGTTCGTGTTTTGTCACTTTGTTTTTCTTCCTTTTAACTTTTGGATGTTCGGCATCTATTGTTGTCGGTTGAGTGTTAGTGGAATTTTGTAAAACGACGTGCCGAGGTCTTTTTAAAATTGGTAAATTTTCAGTTTTCAATTGTAGCACTTCATAATCTAAATTTTGTATGTCAATTTCAGGCTCTGAATTTGGACATGCTGTGATAAAAAGTTTTAGTATGAAATATTAAAAAATAATACCAAATATTTAAAATTCTTGGGTAATTTAGGTCTGTATTCAAAGAAATTCTTCCTTTTTCCTAGTTTCACATTACTTAGGCCCTAAGACGGATAATCATCGCTTGTATTATATAGGTGTATATTATTATTAATCATTTGGGCCTAAATAGAAGAGACTTTAATGCACGTTTTCTTGAGTTAAGATTAATAATGTACGTACATCAGCAAGAAAGGATGAGGAGGTAGTACATAACTGTAAGATCCGGACATCTTCCTCGACTATGACAAACTTGTAGCGTAAAAGGCCATTTATGCTTAATCCTTGAGCCGGTAATTTGCTATATTTGTATCCGTTTTGCTTGAACCTTGAATCGATTAAGTCCTGATTTCAGGCGAAGTACGAAGTGGAATTTATAAATGTATATTACTATTGCCTAAGCTTCGCGTTTGCTATTTAAATTGTTTTAAGACGATATTATACGTAAAAATGTTTGTTTTTGCCCTAGAGAGGAAATTAAAAACAAGTTGGTACTGTAAATTTAAGCGAGATTTATCCCGAAGTGTGTAAATATCCTGCAGGCCAACATTTGCCACTTTCAACAAATCCTAAAACTCCTCATTGAAATATCATGGCATTAATTTGTTTACTTATGCTTCTACTCCCCTGAAAAGTTCGGATCGTAATTAATCAAAAAGCACATTTATATATAAATTTATAATCATCGCCGTAAATTCATAATTCATTGTTTTAATTATGTATGGGCGAGGCTTCAAAGTTGAGTCGCCCAATTTTTTCCATGCTCTTACTCCAACAACAACAATAATAATAAATAATTTTGAATTGGCGCGAAATCATTTTGACCAGGTATTTATTTAAAACTAGCGTAAACTATTTAACACCTACGTCCGTGTGCATAACACTTTGCGAACTCGTTAAATGTGAGTAATAATAACACTTTATACGTCTGCTGAATGAGAATTATCTCCTGCACTTTACATTACCGTAATGACGGTAGAATATTTCTTGCTAGTAGCCGCAATCGTATTATTAAAATAAAAGCAAGTGGCGACGCAATTTACATTAGATTTAAACAGAAATAATAAAGCACAGTTTGTATGTGGTTATATTTGAAAGCTATTCGGAGGACTGGCAAAGAGGATATTTCGAGCTTTTGGGTATTGTTTTTGGAATATCTCGAGGCGCGAATAGACTCCATTGTTTCATTGTAATACAAGTTTTTAGGAAATTTGTTTAATGCAAAACACAAAATTATACATATTAGATATTTAAATCGTGGTTAAAAAAGTAATCATTTTTTCCGAGGGCTTATCATATACAGATTTCTTATCTATTAATAGGTAAATGTATTAAAAAGAAATCTAACAGATAAATAATTACAAGAAAAGTATATTCTTTTGCCGCGCCGTCCGTCATTATCTTTGTTTGCTCTTGTTGGGAACTAGTATTAATAGCAATTTTTGATAATATTGTAAAAAGTAATTTTCGTAATTCAATGAACAAATAAATAAAACTTGGTTTAATAGTTTTACTTCGGTAATTTAGTAGAATACAAAAGAATGTGGCGAAAATTATTTAATCCGGAATTAATTAAAAAACTCTGCATTATAAATCGCTAGTTCCATCGTAGCGAGATCACGGACTATCAGAATAAAAAGGATATTTATGAGGTCCTACCTTCAACACTGTTGATTGGAAGCAGTATTGAAAACACGAGGTTCACCAACTGAATACTGTTATTGTAATAAAATAAAAACTCCACAAGTTGGGAATGTTGCGGGCGAACTTGGATGCGTCTGCTGGCAAGTTTCCGTGGCTTTTCTGACTTTCTCCCGGACTGTTCAACAGGTATAACAAGAGTGTTTCAAAAGTGGCGCTTGCTCTGTTTATATCAGATGACTTCATGAGTAGGTTGTACGGCGATTTTGCGTTGAAAGCTGGCTATATGTACATCCATTCCACCCCCGGGGGATGATGACGCTTCCTTTGGATTATTAGGATTCGGTGGGATAGTGCGAAAGATGATCCTTTTAAATGTTTCTGACAATTTCTTTTAAAATGATACCGACTGTTCAAAATAGGTAGGTATACCTATTATGGACAAAAAAACGATCCATAACTTTATATTATTTGTAAATTCTAAATTTAACCCAATTATATAGTTTCAGGTAAACTAAATCTAATTTTGTACATTTCGAGACCGTTTACATCCCAAATATGTTTCCCTCCAGAGAATTTGATTTTAGAACTCCCCAAACTTAAATTAGACCTCCGTCCCTGAACACAGCAATTCTTATTTTAAACTAATTTCGATTCTACATTCTTTCCCCCAAAAAAAGTCATATTGATCTTTGCTAATTTTGAAGCATTAATGCATTAAAATTAAACGTCTCTACAAGAAAATTCCGCTTATAAATTCTTCCTGATTAAAAGAAGTAAATTCATATTAATTCTAAGTATTCTTACGCTGCTCATCGGCCGTTAAAAGGTAAATTCTCGCAAACAATATAACAGCGTAAACGTTGCATAGAGATGATGGATCGTAGCACGTAAATTGGTTGCATTTCATCATTTCATGTCGTTTATTGGCTATTCACGAATGCACTACCGGCACAACTCATCTGCATTTTTGCTCTCTTTCATTACCTTTTGGATATTTTCCAATTGTCTGCAGCGTGGGCTTTCCTGCCATCGATATAATGTTATGCTTATTGCTAAGTTATTCCTAAATAACTTTTATCTCCTTTATTATATTAAATCTATATTTTACGTATTTACATTTTGTCCACGGATTCATAAATAAACGTTATTCACCAGAAATCCCAAACATTTTCAACGGATTATGGTTTTACGCCAAATTAACAGGGGATACATTTTAAATATCTACTTTGGTATGGTATATGTACGCATTAATTTGCATTTTATGATATTAATTGACTTTAATGTTATAATTTATATTATAATTATATATATATTTATTTATTTATTTATTTTTAATAAACATGGCCTTTTTTTAATCATTTGTTTAAATACATTATAAGTAACAGTAGAGATTATCGAACATTCTAAAACAGTTTATCTCCTAAATAAAAAAAAAAGATTAGATACTTAACAAAGGCAAGAATTTTTAATCAACTATACATGTATTTTGGCCCATATACAATTTAGAACAACACCCTTAGGGCATGAATTAGTACCTACCTCTGGAAAATAGAGAAATAACCACCTTCCTATAAGACCAAGGGGAGTACTGAGGTGTAAAGACATAGCCAACTGTAGATCTACGTGGAACAATTTATTTTATAGCTTCATAGTGTACAAGGAATAGTGCAAATATGTTCGAAAGGAAAACATAAAGACAAAGTAATAGGTATATATAGGGCGAGCCAATCATTTTTCTTTCTTCATAAGAACGTGAATAATATAGTCATGCAAAAAATACATACATTTATTTCCCCTTTATTGAAATACTCTTGAAAAGTTGTATAACATTCAAATTGGAAATTTTTAAATAACTTCCCGAATTTGCGTGTTATGCTCTGCGGGGACATAATTTGCCCACTTTGTATATGTAATATTAATGAAACTCAGTTTTAATGTAATTTTTCTTTATTCAGCTCAGGATTGCGAAAATAAAATTTATAAACTTCAAGGGAGGGCATTTTGGTCTAGAAAGTCAAAACCTAGTTTTAAAGTACAGTAGAACTCCAATTATCCGAATTAATGGGGACCGGGATCCATTCGGATAATCAAATATTCGGATAATCGGATTTTTTTAAAAAAATTGCCATTGGAG
>JAWQRP010003378.1:0-13473 GCA_033557875.1 Quadriops clusia
TAAATATGAATACACGCACTCAAAAAATAATGCACAATGCTCAGGAGCAACTTAATTCAACGCAGTACTGCCAAACTATAGATACACGATTTGAAAATTTAGAGTTACATTGCGCAAATGAAAATAAATCTGATGAAAATAGAGGTAAGTATTTTTTATTACTGTACCAAAACTAAAAAAAAAAATTATATTAATAACTTCAAATAATAATTCTTTAAAATCAATGACTTTTTTGATTTTTAGTTTATTTATTATGTTAAACAATCTTTTATTTATGTTGATAAATTTCTAGTTACTTATGTTAAAAAAATATATTATATTTTGTCATAAAATTTATAAACTAATTTCCTATAATATTTATTTACAGCAGAGACTCAAAAAGCTGTTGTTAATTGCGAACGCTTAATGAAAGCGTCTAAGAATTTTACGGTACCAAGTCCTCTTAAAATATTTGAAACCTTACGGGATTCTAAATTTGATCTCTTTCTTCAATCCGAAGATAAATTGGAAGACATCTTTAATAGAAACAACAGTTTTGATAACCCTAGTATTCAAATAAATGAAGGTAATATATTAAAAAAATTGTTAATTAAATAATTACTGATTAATGTTTTAACTAAAATTATATTCTGCTACTTCTGATAAAGACCCTTACGCCGATAGTGAAGCCGATGATCCGACTTATGTGTTACCTGGCAGAAATGGGCAGCAAGTGAAATCGTTGGATAAATCTCCAATTGAAGGTAGAAAATCCAAGAAACGAGTTAAAAGAATTGAAAACTGGAAGAGAACTATTATTAAGACTGCACGGAATAATGGTCTCGAATATGTTAGTTGGAATGGGAAACTAAAATCTAAGAGACAACTGAAAAAACCATGTGAAAATTATAGAATGAAATGCTCTTCTAGAATATCTGAAAATACAAGAAAAACAATATTTGACAAATTCTGGAAAATAGGTGATGTTAATCGACAGAGAGATTACTTGCCGAATTTAGTAACTAGTAGAAAAAAAGATAGATGTAGAAAACGAGTCCGAAACGAAGGTAATAAAGAAAATGAACGAAACAGGTCAATTACAAATGGATATAGCTTCATTTGCAATGGAGAACAACAAGTTGTTTGCAAAACTTTTTTTTTAAACACATTCATCATAACTTACCAAGTTATACGTACAATACTAAATAAACGTAATGACATCGGCGTGGTAGTTCCGGATAGACGAGGTAAGGCATGCAAAAACTCAAAAATTACTGATTCTATAAAACAATCAATAAGAAACCATATCAATTCGTTCCAACCAGTAGAGAGTCATTACTGTAGGAAAAATACTTCCCGCTTGTATTTGCCAGGTACATTGACCATTTCAAAAATGTACAACCTTTACCTAGAGTATTGCCAAGAGCATGATGATTAACACCGACTTCAATATTTCTTTCCATCAGCCAAAGAAAGATTTCTGTGATGTTTGTAATAAATTTAAAGAGGCTGAAACTAAAACAGATTTTGATATGGAGGTATATACTGAACATTTGGAAAATAAAGATCATGCTAGAATATTAAAAAATATTGACTAGGATAGAGCTAAGAAGGATGAAATATTTTGCGCGGCTGTATGTACCTTCAGCAAGTTTTATCTACATCACAATCAAATATAGGTTTAACATATTATAAGTTAAAATTGTCAACTTATAATTTTACCGTTTTTAATTTGGCAACGAAACAATGCCATTGCTATATGTGGCATAAGTGTATTGCTAAAAGAGGTTCATCTGAAATTGGCAGTTGCTTAATGGCGTTCATAACAGAGAAAGTAAAAAAAGGAGTAAAGGAATTTTCATTCTACTCGGATAATTGTTCTGGGCAAAACCGAAATAAGTATTTATTTGCTTTGTATAATTATCTGGTACAGAAATATAGTGTTAAAATAAAACATTCGTATCTGGAACGTGGGCATACACAAAATGAAGACGATTCTGCGCACAGTGTAATTGAAAGAGTATCAAGGTATATTTCTGTATTTACACCTGAACAGTGGTACGCTATAGTCAGAACCGCAAAACGTAAAGAACCTTATTTCGTTCACGAAATTCTACAGGATGAAGTATATGACCTAAAAGACTTACTGATGAGGACAGCTATTCATTTTGAGAGGGATGTAAACATGGGGAAAGTTTCAATAAGCAAATTCAAAATAATTGAAGTAAATTTTGAAAAACCAAACCACTTTTTTTTTAAACCAGTTTTAAACAGGAACAATACATGTAAATTAATCTTACACAAAAAGGAAGGAGAACAATTACATGGAACGTTAATACAGAAGCACTTAAAACAAAATATACAGGAATTATTCCTGTGGATAAAAAGAAATATGACCACCTTCAATATTTATGCAAAAAAACTAGTTATCCCAAATCAGTACCATTACTTTTTTAATAATCTACCTGTTGCTAAAAATAAAAAGGCTGAAAGCGACTCTGACTGTGAATAACTATTATGAATTGATGTTTCAGTTAGATAATTTTGTTAATAAAATACTTTAAATAACTCTATAGTTTTTTATTTATGTTTGTTCAAAACAATTAATAACGTATAACTTTTATTACTTCGCTAATAAAGACAAATCAGTGTATAACGTACTTAACACAATGAAGTTTTTTAATTTTATTGTTCAATCAGAACTAGCATAAGTTAACTCATACCTGGACATATCCTTCCATTAATGTGCAGAGTAAACATAAGTCCACCAATTTTCACTAAAATTTTTACTATTGAATGTAGCAATAAGATACTAAGATCACGTCAAAAGTGTACCCTGAAATTATCTTAATTATATAAAAAAAGTTATATAACTTTTTATAATTTTCGGAGCAAACAAAAAAAAACGTCTCCTGTAAAATTTAAATTTTGTGACATGCATTCAAGCGACGTTATATGAGACTCATTTTTGATGCAAAGTAATGTATGTACTTAATTAAAACGATATCATAGAGAAATGAATATTGCCTTCTCCTGAAAATTGCCATTTTCTGAAATAAATCATGTTGTAGTGATCTAACGGGAAATTGAATAATGACATTGCCCCGAAGATGCACAATTGATTCTGCGGAACCATAGCCAAATAAAAAAGAAAAACTATTTCAAGGAAATTTAATTCTAATCTATAACTATCTTCATGGAATAGGTGCAACTTGATACTACTTCCACATGTTTCTGTATTTACAAAACTTGCATATACATTCTGATTCACAGCCCTGAGGATACTACCTTAAGGAACGAAACCGGTCGACTTCTGATTATATAAATTGTCAAGAACCTACATCGATTCTGTCATTTTATCTAGTGGTTCTTTGAAATCCTTCTTCTCCTATTACCAACTAATGCCGTCGAGACTTTCAAAGATTTCTTGCATTTCATAATATTCATTAATACCATAAAGTTATGAACAAGATGGGGCATATATTTTTCTAAACCCCATTACGTCTACTACATGTCCCCGTGCATTATTTTGTCAGTCTTGTGTACACGCTTATGAATATTTTTGTAGCCCTTAAAAAAGTATCGTAAATTGAAATCAGAATTTCCATCGACGGCGATATCGGTATATATATGTTTAATATGTTTTAAGATTGACAATCACACCTGCACATTTGGTTGTAAGATCGATATTGTAAAGGGGGTTATAACTTTATTTTGACATCGGGTTAAACTAAACATTTGGAGTGACTAGAAGGAATATTTAAAATCAACAGAATTTTGAAAATAATCTTCTTCTCCTGGCAGTCACCTAACCCTTCGCATCATTTAACCTTGTTTGACTATCATTTTCTTTTCAAGATTCACAAATACTTAGAATGAAAAAAATGTTGAAATTTCTCATTTATTTGTAGAAAATTAAAAGAAATATGCTTTCTATCTATTTCTTCATTGACTATTTCTTCATATGTCTATCCATATAACCACCTAATCCAATTCAATTTTTGATTGTTTCTAATAATAAATCCAAAAGGTCATATTTGTTCACTTTTGGTTCCGTGCTATCTATTTATTCAATTTTTAAAAATAGAGAAACAACTTCGGCGTAAAAAGATGAAAAATGTTATTTTTTTCATGGTATCTACTATAATTTACTCATAAATGTTACAAAACTCATATAGTTACTGCAACATATTCTAATTTATTTTGCAAACGCAATTAAGCAAATTAAAGAATATTTAGGTGTAAATTAAATTTATTTATAATTTTTTATGTCTAATTTTAATGATACTTCACTTCTCACATTTATTATATTCAATCTTCTCTGCTTCGCCTTTCCCACCATCCTTCCCTGCATCATTATCCTAGTTTTTATATTTATCTTCGGTGTCTTTATCATTCTTTTAAATTTTTTAAAATTTGTTATTCTTTCCGTTCTTGTCCGCCTTTCCCTTCATTTTTTTTGTTTTCCACACCTGATTTGTCTTTCTATAGGTCTTCGCTTTCTAACTATACTTCGTCTGCTTTCGTTTCCTAATCATTTCAATTTTCTTCATATTTGTACTACTTCCTCATACTATATCCCCTTCAGTGTCTTCACCAGCATCGTCTTCATCCTCGTCGTCTTTGCCCTTTTTATCTTTCTTCTTGTCTTTCTTCTTATCTTTATCTTTTTTCTTATCTTTATCTTTTTTCTTATCTTTATCCTTTTTCTTGTCTTTACCCTTTTTCTTATCTTTATCTTCATCCTCTTCATCGTCCTCTTCATCTTCATCTTTTGCTTTTTTCTTATCTTTGCCTTTTTTCTTATCTTTGTCTTTTTTCTTGTCTTTATCCTTTTTCTTATCTTTATCCTTCTTCTTGTCTTTCCCCTTTTTCTTGTCTTTAACTTCTTCCTCCTCGTCTAGATCTTCATCTTCCTCATCTTTGTCTTTTTTCTTATCTTTGTCTTTTTTCTTATCTTTGTCTTTCTTCTTATCTTTGTCTTTTTTCTTATCTTTATCTTTTTTCTTGTCTTTATCCTTTTTCTTATCTTTATCGCCCTTTCCCTTTCTTTCCTCTTTCTCGTCCGGTTTAACTGATCTTGCTGCGGCAGAGTACATTAGCAAACTCGAGATGGATGTTAGTGTACTACTACGTCTTATTATAGGCAGAAGAATACATCTGTCGTCATGTTTCTTACCGTCAGGTCCTGCGTCTTGGGATGCGTCCAACTCGGCTTTCGCAGTTTTCACCATTGTCGCAGATCGAATTGCCTTAGACTGCAGTTGAGATAATGTGGAATTATTTTATTGTAAGTTTGTAGCACTGAAATTTTACATATCCAAATATTGGAGTTGACAGGTTTTGTTCACTTTTTCCTTTGTTCTTTGTTTTAAAGTTTATTTTCGAAACAGAAAGCATATCAATCACTTTTTCTCTGTGATAACTAGGGAAAACATAGATTTAAAAAAAACAGCAGCATATAAAAATAAAAATTTGACACTTACAATTTATTAAACAAATTATTTAACATTCTAATATTTATGTTCGGGATTTGACAGGTAGAGAATGTGTTTTTATCGTTGTTCATTATCTCACGTAAATAATTGAGATAAAACGTGACAAAAACGCGTCTTCTTATCTAAACCGTCTGATGTATTTATGTCATTTCAAGCAAATTAAGGTATGTTCTTACTTGAACGTTATATTATTATTGTTTTTATTTTTCGATATTCTGAATATTTTTATATTATCATTAGTCTATATGTAGTTTTGAAAATTTCCATATGCAATGTATTCTCGTCCTCAACTGCTGAACTCTGAACTGCTACATATATATCGATTGACTGTAGAAGTAAACACAAGTGTTTGTCTTCGGCACTGAACATGTTCAAACGGCAGTAGATGAGTTTGCTTTTACCAGGATTTTACTATTAAATGCTAATACATACTTACATAAATGAAATAAATACATTAATAAATTAAATAAATTTTGGTTTCTTACAATAATAATTATATGTCAGAAGACAAATTAACCTTATTAACAATACACACAGTTTACAATTATATTTTTATTTGTAATAGCGTAAATACAAATTTATAAAATACTGAAGCTCTCACATGGATGAATAGGTTTTTATAAACTCTTAATTGTTTACAGGATGTAAAATGATCGTTGTATAGTCTCAACCCATTATTTTTGTTGAAAAATTGCTTATTGCCGCCGTGCCAATATAATAATCCGAATCGAAAATACAAAATGATAAAAGCATTAACACCATAACTGTGCTTCACAGACATTAGCGAATAAATCGTTACAGAATTAAAGAAAAATATTTGCAGCGACAAAAGTGAAAAGTAGCCTTTTGTATTAAAATAAAGTTATTACACACATCTAGATCTACTCTTACTTCCTCTCTAATAAATGTTTTAACGATACAATCGTATTTATTTCCGCTGAATTACTGATATGAGGTTGTTAGCATGAATTTCTTCCTTAAAAAATCAGTCAGAGTTGTCTTGGAATATTTAGAATTAACTTATTTTCCGTCTTCTTTCTTGATGGTAGAGGCTAGCCAACAAGCTAGAACTATCCCTACAAGCTAGAATACAAGAAAAAAATCAATAAAAACGACTCTTAATGTTAAGTACTTATAATTGTATCGTAGGTACAAATTTTTGTACGACATACCTCAACAAAAGCTATACCAATACCAACTCCAATTAACACTTGCGCCCCAGAACTTGCTTTGGAAGTTAATTTTGCGTAACAGCCAGCGGTCCTCAGATAAATTTTAACTTGTCCTCTGCTACAGGGTAGACTTGATACCTCGTTGTTAAGAGGGTAGGCTTGGCAGCAACTATCTGGAATCGATCCCTTCCAATCTGTGAAGTTATCAACTCCACAACATTCCAGCTGCAATATACTTTTATAGTTAACATGCAATACACTATCAATTATTTGACAATTCTGGGGTAGATTGATTGTAAAACGTAAAAAATGTATAAAGAATGGTTGGCATTATTCATTTAATAAATATTTTGTATTGCAAACATATTCCCGTCTGCCTAAACCACGATGTCATTAACTGTAATTATTGTGGAATTTAGTGGTCTTTTATAGGTTCTAATTTTATCAAAATTGCTCATTTAGCCTAGCGCACCCTATCCGCGTGGAACTATTTTACCGCTTCCCCTAATAAAATAAGAGGTGGAGTCGTTATTTATTTCAAACGAGGGTATCGTCCTAGAAAGACAAACGATTAGCATTTTGTGTTAATTAACTCATTAATTTCCTTTGTGTAGAAAGCTCTAGGTTAATTTTCATTTAAATCTACTCAATATCTTTTTCGCACGTATGTAGATCTATACGATGTATAGGTAAATTCGTGGTACGTTTTATGTTTCGTTCTACTTAATTTACCTTTTGCTGAACATTGTTCCAAGCGATCCTTTCTGATTCAATGACGGAATAATTGTTCAAAGAAGATCTTAGGGTGTCTCTTAAGGCCATTTGGAAGTCGTTTTTGTAAACCGCAGCGGCGATCCCAACAGCAAGTTCCATGATAAAGATGATCAATAAGCAAACTGCAAACTAGATGGAAAGAAACAATAACATTAATTTGTAGAATTAATTTCTTGGAGTTTGAGGTCTATTTTTTTTAAATAAAGCTCTTTAAAATTGACATACATTTGCTTTGTAATATATTTTTCTCGGGCGTTTTATGGTTTCATTTCCGAAAAAATCAAAGAAAAGAAAAAAATGTTTTATAAATATAATATTATTCATTAGAAATTCTATAGAAACGTTAGTCACCCAAATAGCTTTTTAATTCCATATCGCCAATGACAACAAAACTACAAACTGTTACTTTTATAAGGGGATGTCCGTGTCGAGGGGAAAATTATTGTGACCCATATGTGTCATTTGCGCCAGTACGCCTTGGTGAGGAGTCGATAAAAAGGTCCTAACAGAATGACCGAATGCATAATTTCACGGGTAGAATATTGTATATGCATTGTACACAAAGTATTGTAGAATTTTTATTTCCAAAGCGCGCTAGTTCTTACATAAATTATTTAAGCGTTCTATTTCACTAAATAATTTCCTAGGTTGGCACTTAGGGTTCGTTTGCTTTGTTTTGTATGTACTTACCGCCATGAGCATCGAATAAGACTCCCGAATAGCCCCAAAGCATCCCAAAAATGCCACTATGAATACAATAGCCCCTGCCACAATCAAGACAATTGGCGGGGCCAAAAGTCTTGATTCCATAAATCGGTTGTAGTCACCAACATCTGCTAGAACTACCGCCCCTGCTACGATGATTCCTATGCCGGAAATCTGAGAAAAAATCGGAAAAATTTTCAGATCTATTAATAATTAAGTAGAAGAAAATGTGCAGAGATATCTAAATTCATTTATATGTGATATTTTTGTCAAGAAAAATTGAATCACTGCAAGATTATTTTCTTTCTAAAGCAGCTTTTGCTAAAAATCAAGAATTTTAAATTATAGTGGCAGGTCATTAAAACCGAATAATTAAGTAGGTGTTGATTTATAAAAAATTAATTGCTAGAATTTTCTTCTTTAAAAGCAGCTTTATCATTATTACTTTTTTACGACCATAAATTGAAATCATTATGGGGTGCAAACGGTGTTTTTAAGCAACATAATTTGCTAACTTAAAGTAATCTAATCTATTTAAAAATGTTATAGTTTACCTGAATATTATTCCAGGTAAAGTGAAAATAAATAAAAAAATAAATGAATACTTACGGCAAAAAACAGGTTGAATATAAAGAGGAGGTACTTTATAAAGTTCATTCCACACGACTCCATTTTTCACCTTTTCTTGCCCTTACTTCTGGACAATGTAACAAATTAACACCCTGACACTACCCTTATTAGCTTGCTATCCGAATTAATTTTCGAGCCGAACTGATAGAAACCCGGGAATATTCGGTTTTCAGGAAAAGCTTCCCTCATTGGAGGACACGCAATTGCAACCAATCCCTATTGGGGGGCCGACATCAAAACACTCAGTAGCTATGGGAACTATTCTACGCGGCATTTAAAACCCTCTACTTGCAAATCGCTTAGGGAATATGTTTTACATGCATGAAGAATGACCAACGTACTGAATGTTTATTTTAGGACTGAAAGAAAAAGTAATAATAAAAATAAACACAGTTTATACATTACTGAGGGGTATTTAAAGCAGATTTCTATGTATGCACGTACTTACCTTGTAATATTTGTACGTCTGATTTTCTATAAACACACGTAGAATTTTTATTTCTTTTTAATTACAGTAATTAATAAATCCTACTTATCGGGCGTGCTTTCAAGACGAATGGGGGTGTAGCCAAAACAAAGTAAACAAGCGGATGACAGGTGTTAATTCAGTGGACACATAATGTATTATGGATTCTTTGGGAAATCGATTTTGTTGGTGAAAATGATTCATGCCCAACCAGGCTAAAAAGAAAAACGTCAGAGGGTTACAGCCCTTGTACTTATTAGTGCGTTGATCGCAAATTTATCGATCCAAATAATTTCAATCTCAAGTCTCAATAGGACAATTAATTAATAATTCACTGTCGCAACTGTCCCCTGTCGTAGTACTCTAATAAAGCCACGGGCTATTAATTTTTAATCAGTTTGCGTGGACACAAAACATGTCAACAAAATTTATATATGGTGTTAATATACCCCATTCCTAAAACGTCCTTGGCAGAAATTCAAAATTCAATATATGTGCGCATAAAATGTTTAATATACTAACGTAGATGTCCGATTTCCTTCTAAAAGTGCCTATAACATTTCATATAAAGACGTAGAAAGTGCAACACGTGCATGTCGTGATTAACAATAATTGTTTCGCCCTCACGCAATCCATCATCCCCTTCAAACATTTTTCAACATGCAAATTAATGTGGAATAATAACCTTGAGAAAGCAAAGCTTGACCTTCAATCCCTTTTTTGTGCAAGGCGTCAAATTTATTACTCTAGAAGCTAAACAAAAGTATAAAACGGAGAAACAAAGGGCGCAGTTCTCCTGAGAGTTTCATTGGATCGCACCCTTAAAAAATTGTATGTTAAAATATTTAAATTATTTTATCTATACGAAACGATCTACGGAATACACACCCCATAAATATTTAAAATGTACTCGGATATATTACAAAAAGTAGCGCTTTATTATTGCAATAAATGAAAATATGAATCCTAAATTTAAGTAGGTATAATAATAATTTTTAGTATAGCATTAATTGTCTATTTTATTATGACAGCTTATTAATAGTTAAACATTTATTATATAAATTTTCTATATACGGAGATTTATTATTTGTTTTTACATAAATACGCTATTTTTTTATTATATAGAAATACATACACATATTCATAGATTGCAAAATATCTAGTATTAAAAATAACGATAAGAATAATAAAAACTAAAACTTGTACCATTTTAAATTGTAATCTATTCTATCTACCTACGATTCTTTCCTCTTAACTGCTGAAGCCAACCAGCAAGCTAAAATTATTCCAATGATCTGCAAAAACAACCAATGTGCAAGGTTTAAAATAATCTTTCAGTCTTATAAGTTACCTCAACAAAAGCAATTCCAATTCCAACACCAATCAAAATTTTCGCATTCATATCGGCCTTCATCTGCAAAACTTCGTAGCAACCAGTGGTGTACAAAATGTCGTCTCCGGGAATGGCTGCTTTGCAATGGAAGTCTTCTGGTGGTTCAGCTCTGTCAGTTACCTTGTGGCAGCAAGTTATTGGTCTCTTATTCTCTGGCCAATCCTTTGGGCTGTCCACTCCACAGCACTCCAGTTTGGTTTGCACATTATCCCAGGCCAATTGGTCCGATTTACTTTCGTAATAGTTATCCAAGGAACCCTTCAGAGTGTCTTTGAGGACCATTTCGAAGTCGTTCTTGTATACGGCCGCTGCAATGCCGACAGCTAGTTCGATTACGAAAATTATCAGCAAGCAGACGGCGAACTAGTCAAAAAAATATAAAATAAGATTACAACGTTTAAAATAATATAAATAATAAAATAATATAAAAAAATGTTTGAACATAAAACTTACAGCCATGAGCATGTAGTAAGATTCTCTAATGGCTCCATAACAACCTAGGAATGCGATGAGGAAGACCACAACTCCAGCTACTATTAGGACAATAGGAGGGGCCAAAATGCGGCCCTCCATAAAATGACTAAATTCTCCGACATCTGCAAGGACTACAGCGCCCGCTACTATAAGGCCAATTCCAGAAATCTGCAAGAGAAAGATTCTGGAAATTTTCACATTCGCGCACCTACGTCTATTTGAATCCGTTTATTTAAAGAAATAATTGTATTCAAAAGTTTACCTAAGCATAAGCGCAAAGGTAGAAATCCCCAATCCCTTAAGTACGGTCTTCTCTCTAATAACTGTGCTAGTAAGAATCTTATTTAAAACTTTTGCAAAAGTGAAGCGGATTAAATCAAATTTGGTTAACCTCTTTGGTAACATCTTGATGGTCTAGACTGGAATTATTTTGCCAACAAAAAATTTCTTCCGAATGCTCGATAAAACCAAATGTCAGAGTTGCGTCACTGCGACGACTTTTTTGTTTTGTTTATTTTAATTGTAATAATAAAATAAGAAGAATACCGCACAAAAAATTGTACTATAAACATTTTATTATAAATATAAATTGTAGTATAAAATAATATCCACTTATTTAAAAAATATCTTTAAATTGTTTATAAAAATACCTATTAAGTTAAAGCAACTTACCGCAAATACTAAATTAAACAAAAACAAAATGTACTTAATAGCACTCATCTCACAGGCCATCATGTTGGAAATTTTATATGGAAATTTTCTTAAGCGAAGCTTTGATCTGAACACTTCAACTTTTGCACATCATTTAAGATTACCCTCGGGCCAAAATAATTGTATCCTATGTATAGGAGATGAAGCGCTCCAACCCCATTGGCCGAAGAATTGTTGCAAGCAAAGTCTCCAAGGCAACGTACCCCGAAAACTCTGGATAGTTCGTTATTCGCATATACTTTATCACTAATATCCTTCGTAAAACAAAACCGCAAGATTTTATCGTCTTGGCGCAGGAGGTGGCTTTCTCGGAACTCTGGTCACTGTTCTTTAATTGCGGCATGACTACCTTTTTTATTAATAGAGATATTAACAGTTTACAAGAAAACTCTTAGTATGTATAAAAATGAGGATGTCAATGAACCCCTTCATTTACTTATTCTTACTAGGGAAACCTATGATTTCCAGATGTCATTGAACATTCCATTTGGGAAACTTTGACTCCAAACTTATTACGCTATTAATAAACCACCCTTGTTTGTTTTATACCATACTATTAACTTGGATATCGCTTTTCCATCAAACTTTTTTAATCTTATAAATATGCTAATTGACTTTATTTTCGTATTTTCGAACAGAGTTTGTTATTAAAGTTTGTTATATTGATTGCGAGGGACTAAAATGTCAATAGCGAGGCGGTTCTCGACCTCCACCTACCACATGAAAAATTATATTACGCTTTTAATAAGTGTTGCAACATTACACGCAATTTTAAATTAGTAGTAATAACTGTAACTAAGTAGATAATTTAATTCTCAAGTGGGTTTGCGGACGTTTTGTGATTATATTTGCTGGGGTTCAAATAACCGCAGTGTAAACAAAAGTAGATCAACAAGCAAGAAGTTCAGCGTCCCCATTTCGTGAAATATTTATTCCGAATCCTAAACAGCTCTCAGATGCATGCAATCAGATATAACATCGAGATTTCACGTAAATTGATAGCCTGATTAATTCGGACGATAACTAGACAAGCCATAATGATTATTGAGCTCATCGTTTTTCCTTGTTGCTAATTAAGAAGGTCCATTGTAAGAGCCCACAGTTTTTGTTTATATCGAAGACTGCATTTATCTTTGCATTTCAAAGTGTACGAGAGTACACACTTTTCAATTTATCATCATTGATGATAATTTTAAACATACCTAAGTAATTCTTTTTTAGTAAAGACATTAAGATACATAAAATGAATAACAACTAAACAAACGTCAAGAAAACATTAAACAATATTTTATTAACTTTCAAAATAAGCTAGAATTTCTAAATCAGTTGAAAAATATTGCATTTGTTTAGTGATTGCAAATAAGTTTTTCACAGGAATTAACGTTCAAGTCTGCAAGGGAAAATTCTAGTTGCAAAATCGCAATGCCTTTCAAGTAATAGTTATAATGAACACTATCATAAATCTGTCTTTGATATACCTAGGTAGGTAGTCCACAATGGTTTACTAGTAATACAATGGGCCCAATTCTGTTCACAGATTGCTAGGTAACAATGTCTTTACATAACCAAAAATATGGAGTGGTCTCCACTCGACTTTCTCGCATATTTTTAAGTTGTACTAGACAAGATAAGACAGATTCACATTAGGATTCAGAGTGATTTTTTAATAAT
>JAWQRP010003379.1:0-13472 GCA_033557875.1 Quadriops clusia
TTTTAAGATATCTTTGTGTGATTTAGAAATAAGATATATATCTTACATTAATCACACAAAGATAACCTAAAATTAACCGAGTTATCGTCGAATGTCCACCATAGGACGAGAAACTTTGATTTGAGGTTGGTAACATTTCTCCTGCTCCTGACTGGCTCCTAACTTCTGGATGCTGTTTATTAACAGCACCGTTAATAAACGGGTAAACAGAATAGGTCCCAATAATGTGGAACAGCAACTATAGTAACATGAGTTAGTTAGTTTTAGGAATCGTATACTTTTCAATTTTTTTATCATAAATTTATATTTCTTCCTTTAAACTTAAACCATCCATAATATAGGTACATTTCATTTTTAAAATAGCACACAGTTGTTAAAAACACTTAAGAAATAAAAAACCGAGGTAATGATTTTTTTTATTGGGAAAAAATGTTGAGCACTTTATTGTCCAGGAAAGACAAATTATTTTATTCGGAAGTAAATGTATTGTCTAACATTGGTAATTGACATATAATGTTGAAACACAGAAAATAAAAGACTAAAAAAACAAAAAAAATATTAAATTTTGTTACGTGTAGTCTTGTCAGATTTTTAAAATTTTTAATTTGTTGTTTAATCCAAATTATCTCATTTATTTTTTAATGTTATGTATACAATGAAACCTCAGTTATTCATTTTCCCACATATCGTCTTTTGCCTACGGTTCCAACAAATACCTATGTAATCAATGTAATTAAAAACCGCATTTATCGTTTGTCTCTTTTATGTTTTACCACATTATTTATTCTGACGGTCTTGATTCTCTTCGAAAGTTTAATAACCTTCTTTTATTAGAGCCATTTCTTATTGTTTAATATCCGATCTAACGGGTGTAAATATGTATACACAAGAAATGTGTTTCCAAACTAACCAGAAGTTGTTCGATAATTTGGAAAATAGACTTCATTCTATATATTCAAAGTAATCATTCTTAGCGAACAAAAATTGTTGACTTAAAAAACTATAAATAAATCTATTTTTTAAATTATTTAACATAGTTTACCTATGTATTAATATAATATTATAAATAACTAAGTTTTCTTAACATATAGTTGCTTATTCCTAATTTGTTCATATTAGTCCGTTATGATCGTTATCCTGCGATAATAATTTTTCTAACCGGTCCCTATGAAAATGATAAATTGAGGTTTCACTGTAATTTTCTTCATACTTGCAGAGTCAGCTTGTTATAATAAAGTTTCCAGGTCTTTTTTTTGTGAGTTTACTGACTTTTCATACACATTTATTACCAAAAATTATAATTTACAGATATACAAACCAAAACCTGAAAATGATATGGCTATTATTCTCTTGATAGACAGTGTAGTTTCATTTAATATTTTAATGAGAAAGTACTTATGAATTTTATTAATAAATACTGTAGTTGTAAGGAAATAAAATTTAAAATCTTTAAGAGTTATTACTTTATAAAGTTGATATAAACATATAACCCATTTTTTAATATATTTTATTATTTCTTCTCCGATCTTTAATATTATTAACATTTCTTTTATCTCGGGTTTCAGGTCTTTAAAGAAAGATTTTATATTAACTTTTAAGCATTTCACCCTCTGGATAAGCGCTTTCTAAAGGATTTCGAATTTTATAAACAACGCATTTTTCCTATATTTACGGTATTTTTCAATACATATATATTTCACCAACAATACAAATTCAAACATTATTTTCTACTATTTACACATTTAACATTTAACAGAATTAAATATAGATGTATTAGAAAATACAGTAAAGGCAGGAAAAATGAGCTGTTTATAAAATAAGAAATCCTTAAGAAAGCGGTTATCCAGAGTGCTAAATGTCGGAAATATAATAATAAAAAATATGGAGTGGTCTCCACTCAACTTTCTCGCATATTTCTAAGTTGTACTAGACAAGACAAGATAGATTCACATTAGGATTCAGAGAGGTTTTTGAATAATTTTGATATTATATACACATGCATATTTAAAAAACATAGATAGAAAAGATTACTTCCGGTTGGACAATTGTGCTAAAATTTCATATCTGTGAGTTTTTTGATATTTCCAGTGCTAGTACAAAATTTGAAACAAATATCTTGAAGCAAAAAGGCACTTTACTTGAAAGAGCTTCACTTCCATTTCAGGTAAACAACCACTTCTGGTTGAGGGATTAAGCTAAAATTTGATATCTATGAGTTTTTCGTTATTTTTGAAGCTGGTATAAAATTTGAAACAAATACCTTGAAGCAGTAGGACACTTTACTTGAAAGAGTTTCACTTCCGTTTCAGGTAAACTACAACTTCCAGTTGAGGGATTAAGCTAAAATTTGATATCTGTCAGTTTTTCATTATTTCTGAAGCTGGCATAAAATTTTAAAAGAATACCTTGAAGCAAAAGGGCACTTTACTTGAAAGAGTTTCACTTCCATTTCAGGTAAACTGCCACTTCCGGTTATCCGAATTAACCCAAAAGTTGATATGAGTTTACTTTTTAGCTCAAATGACTACATACCAAATTTCATCGATCTAGCTCTAGTCAATTTTCACTTATTGTAAACACACATACACAGATAGACCAAAAAGCAAAAAAGGGCCAAATCGATTCAAAATCACTCAAAACGTCGAGAATCATCAAAATCTCAAAAATTTTTTATCACATGATCACTATACTTTCTCTGCGAGAAAGTAAAAAATGCTTAATAGTTAATATAAAATCTTTATTTAAAGACCTGAAAACCCGAGATAAAAGAAATATTAATATTAAACATATAACATTCTTACGCATCCCTTTTAGGAAATCCTATAATGAAAATTAAATTATTGTGAAAATGAAATTTACAAATAGCAAAAATAACTTACCTTCCATTCTTGTTTCAATCATTAACCAAAACTACTGCTCACTGTTTACTAGTGTTGACTTTTAGAACAATTTTATTTATGGGTACATCTATTTGTTTGTTATAAACATTGTTTTGTTTTATACTGTTATCACATTCAATGTAATCTTTTCAGTACTCAAACAAGAAGCAGGATCTGCTTATCCAATTAAACAAGGAATACAAAAGCATATTACGTTCGAATCGTCTCCAGAACATGGCCATGTTCTGCTATCGGAAGGAGAAGCTTTAATACACAATACTACTGAAACTGAATCAGAACTTGCTGTTTCCCCACCATTTACTAGGGCACCCTTAGAGGATCGATCAAAATATGAAAAATTGACACAACTAACCTCGGGCATAACTTCAGAAGATTCATCTAGTGATGAAGTGGATTTGAAGCTTGAAAAACTAAAGAAGAGAAAGAAAATAAAAAATCTACCTGAAAAATTACATTCTGTTTATAAAACTGTTGAGTTGCCAATTGTAAGAAACTTGAAGGCAGAGCGAACTCATAAAGTTCCTTCGGCTAAATCAAAAACAAAATCAGAGAGATTGCAACAAGAGGATAGTGTTGATGTAGAATCAGAAGATTCAATTGGATCAACTAGTGATTTAAGGCTTGATGAAGATAGTTTAGACGTACTAGGCAAAGGAGATTCTATAAGTGAAACTGTTAGCGAAAGTATTAGAACATGTGGCTCTTCTGCTTATCATGCTGAATGTGAAAGTATGGCTACACATGAAGAAGATTGTACTAGTAGAATTATTAGGCGTCAAAAGCGAGAAGAAGCAAAAGCACAAAAGTTAAACACTCATATAGAAGACGTGCTATTTGTTGGGCATCAATATGGAGAAAAGCCACTTTTACTTGACGATGAACTTGATTCGGATTGTGAATTAAAGTATGATAGTTTCAAGTGGTCAATTGAAAAAAGAACAAAACCAACTGATTTGTGGATAGAACCAAGCAGTAGTTACGATGATAAAAATGATGTTTTTGCTAAAGCTCCATTTACTAAAACAAAATATAGAGAAAAAACAATTGAGTTTGAAGATGCCAAAGACAATATTGATGAAGCACTTAATAATAATTTGGAACCTATTAAAACTCCTCCACAACAGCTGGAAGAAATTTTGTTTACAAGTACACCTTCTGCTACTTCTAACCTTTTCGAGACAAGGAATTATGTTCCTTCTGTACATTCACAAAATACAGACATTCCTGCCACAAATTTAATGTATTCTACATCACAAAGTACAAATTTAAATCCATTTTTGATTTCTGATTTTGCATCTTCTAATGAAGTAATACAAAGTACATCTAGCTATGGCACAGTTACGGTCAATACAAATATTGTAAACATAGAAATACCAGACTCTTCTCATAATAATTTTACAGATTTTGACAAGCGATCAATTGATTACTTTCCTACATTCGAACCACCAAAAGATAAGGTAATCTATGAAAATGTGACTCTTCCACCACTTCAGACTGCTGAAACACATGAATTAAATTTTATTGAACAGATAAATTGTCAAAACTTTGATCAATTCGAAGAAAGAGCCAAACATTATACTTTAGGAGAATTTAAATTTTCAAGGCCCAGAATGAACTATCAGAAACCACTACCACGGCAACATTCTAATGAAACGCATTTAACTAGAGTCGAGGATAACAAAGAACAGTACTTTAATGAGATTCCTAACTCTCACTTGGCTTTAGAAGGTTCTTATAAGTCAAAAAAAGATAAAAAGAAAGAAGCAAAGTCAAAATATTGCCTTATTGAAGAAGGCATTTCAGATGATAGTCCTGGGGCCTTTCCGGCAAAATCTAGCAAATCAGGTAAAGGTACTTCGCAGAAGAAGGTAAGTAAAGCTAAGAAAATAAGCACCAAAATCAAAATTCAAGCAGGTTTTAGTAATATGAGCTTTGAAGATTTTCCTTCTGATGAAGGTGAACGAAATAAAGATTCAGTGATGCCTTTTGAAGTCTTGAGAAAAAATGACGGTGATGAAAAAAAATATGGTAGCTTAAAAAGAATGAGCAACCCATTTTCTTGAGGAAAACCTCTAATTTATAAGTCCCATTATAAAAGTATTAATAATTTTGAATAATTTGTTATCAAGTAAAGTACATAAACTACGACAATACAAATATGTAATTTTCAAACTGATTTTAACTATTTTTTTTATTAATTCCATTAAACTTTTTTTTCTTTTGTTGCAAAATATATAGTAAAACTAGTAAATAGTAATTGATATAAATATCTTAATTTAAATGATTTTTATGTTATGTATTTTACTTATATTTTTTTTGTTGATATGTATTTACTGTATTATAATGCAGCTACGTTATATATATATTATATATGCTAATTTATTTATGCACGTTATGGTCCTGTAAAATATTTATAAATTATTTTCATAATTTCTAGTGGAAGAATCAAACTTTATTGAAAATGTCTTTTTAAAGAATGATTCTTACAGAAATATATATATCTGAAATAACTTCATTTTAAGTTTTAATACTTGTTAGCTCTATACAGGACTATTTGATATATTTAATAAATCGTTAACCTTTCTACGTTGTTACATATTTATATTATTTATGTATTTATAATTTTTAAAAGGCAGGGTAAATTTTTAAATGTTTGATTTGATAAGAACAAAAGATTAAAACGTCCTGTTGGTAAATCAAGAAAATATGTAGTAGTGAAAATAATATCTATATTTTAATAGTAAAGGTACCAAGCTTCAAAATATTATGAGACTAGTTAATGCCTTTATAGCATCAATAAGAATTAACTTCACCAACCAATTTGCATTTATTTTATTTAGGATAAAAACGAATGAAAAAGTAAAGGATTTTTCATTCAACCACTTCTCTTATTGGAGATAATCCCACTTCTCTTATCTTTTGAAGCACATACATGTAAATGGATGAAACAACTTTGAAAAGTTTCTATGAAATATAAGGAAAAATAGGTAAATTGAATCATTTTCTGACAGAATGAGGAAATCAAAACTAAGCTACTTTAGCGTGTTTGTTTCATTCATAGTGACTTAAAAGGTAAGAGGTCATTTTATCACTGTTTATTGTTCTTTTTTTATAAAGACTGAATATTTTTTCTACTTGCAATATTAGAGTCGTTAATTTCTATCTAAATGAAAATGTTACATTTTCATCTAACAAATTTTGTGGTAATGTAAATTTCTCTGTTTGACACTACAATGAATTTTGATTTTTAAGATATAAATGTAATGCACATTTCGAAATAAAGATACTTTTTTTAGTGAAAAACCACATATATATATATTACTAAATTTTTACATGACAAAACCATTTGGTATAATTCAATGAAATTATAGGTGAGTAATAAAGATACAGGGAGACATATTTATATACCCTTCCATATTTTCAAGATTGGGATAACTTTGAAATATTGAATGGAAACATACACTGTTTTATACTTATAGTTTTTCTGTCCAGGCAACGTGGAAATTTTATGTGAAATTGCACTAAAGAACCTTGTGCAATAAAAAGCCAAAAATTAGCAAAGGTTTTTTTTCATTTCCCATATTCTATTTTGTTTCAATACAAATTTACATATTTATGTTTCAATTGTTTTGCATTAGTGATTGAATATTTATTATGATTTGAAGATTTACTTATCCTGCTACATGGTTAATTAAGTCATATTCTGTAAATTTCCTTGCCGGATTTCACAACAGAATTTTTTCTTGGACATTTATAAACGGAAAATGTATTTCTGTCACAACAAACTATGCTTTGAAACATGTTTCGGCATGTTTAGTAAGTGCTTAGTTTAGTTAATTTCAAAAATGTTATAAAATATTTCCCTCTGCAAATGCATTGCTCCCCTAAAGTTTCATTAAAAAATCTCAAATGTATTTAGAGATATTGTTTTATAATACGTTAAATTTAAAATATGGAGCTAAACACTTTTGACTTCAATATAATAAAATATGGGAGAACAACTAGAGATACATTTTAAAGAAATGATATTAACTTGATACGCATTATAGCTTTGCTCAAGATTATATGAAAAATGAAAATTATATCTTTAATATAAGTGTTCCCACTATAGAGCTATAATATGAATCAAACTTTAGATAAATCTAGAGCATTTATTGAGTTTAAATAACTCCAACTCTTTCTAAATAGAACTGGAGTACAATCATATAAAACTGTTCCTTTTCGGCTGAATGTTATAAATTAATCTATCATACACAATTTGAACTCTTTTTGTAGTCATTAATACGTTTTAATGTTTTAAATACAAAACATTTCTAGATGTTTCACTTAAATATTTTTATTACATTGTTTCCTAATACATAGTTGGAATAAGTGTTTAAAAAAATTACAAATGATAACATGAACATTATCTTAATACACTTACATTATAGCAGTATATATAGCAATTACAACTCCTAAATTCACTAATTATAGATGAAAAATGCATAAAGAATTACATATATACACTTAGTTAAATGATAACTTTAGGTGCCTTTTAACTCTTTTTAAAATAGAAAATTTTTAAATTAAAATACAAGCTTGAAAGCAAACCACTTTAGAAAATATAGTACTGTTTTTCTATTTGTACTCTAAATTACATGCATAGTTGAAGCATTTTATTACTAATATGTATTTTCTATTGTTCCGACATATTAAAAATTATGTATAGAATTGGTTTATTTTTTGCCAAATATTGAATCTCTAGTTTATCAGTAGTTTAACATCAATGATTGGAAAATAATTGTGAATAATATGAACATATTTGCTCTATTGACTGGAAATGATAACTCTGCCAAATAGAAACCGCACATTGAAATATCTTGGAGTTCCACATATATTGAATACTTGTATAAACATATACCGTTTCCTTAGAGCAAATATTAATACTCTTACCGAACATTCTAAAAACTTATTAAAAAACCAAAGTATTTTTAAAGGGTGCTATATATTTTTGCACTACCCTTTAAGGTTTGTCAATTGTAGATTAATTGTAAATTGTTCAAATGGTTTTGTGTTACTATCTTTAAGTTAGGAAAACTAAATAATTTTACCTAAGTATATATTTCAAATAATATTGTTACATTCCCTAATGACTTTTTAAATGTTAGTGATATTGCACTACTTTGTATTTATTTTTTAATTAAGCTTTATATTTATTTAATGAATAATAAAGTTTTTTTTGAAATTGTTGTTGTTTTGTTTTTAATTTCAGTGTTAGTGTATCTCAGTGCAGATTAATCACTGCTAATAAAGTTAGTTTTTTTTACATAACAATTGTAACAGTTATCTACATACCAGAAAAATAGAAATTAGTTTTTTCATGCAAAGTAATCTAAAAACCACCGACGTTCCGTCTGCATATGCTGTTCTTCATGACCTCTTATCACATAAACAACTACATGATAACATTACCAACTTTAGTCTGAATTGTAATGTGATAATGTAGGTGTTTTAAAGTGTGATAATAGAGGTCCTGAAGATGAGTGCATATGCAGGCGAGACATCGATGAAATAAAGAATAAAACAGTAAATAATTTATTAAATTTTAATTTAAAAAAGACCTAATATAGGTTCCCAAGAAACAAAGAAGAAAGACGAAAGGATAATTCAAGAAAATTATATAAAATTCATTCCCTAAATAATTTTATCATTAAAACTAAATAAAAAGACGTTTTTCAAAATTTTCTTTTATTTGTTCATATTATTACAAAATACACATTTTTATAAAAAAAAATACTTATATGGCATCTTACCCTAAAAAACGTATCAGGAATTTAGTTCATATATGAGGCGTTTGAAACATGTTTGGCAAACTGCTGCATTCCTTTGAATCTAGTACCATGAAGCTATTCATTTGCAATATTGATTACCAAGGTGCCAATACAGGTGCATAGTCAAAATTTGGACTAATTTCAATGGAGATTTTCCATTATATTTTGCCTCCACCAAAGATTGTTATTGATGTCTGAGATAGTCTGATGTCTCTAATAACAATTATTCTTTCAAAATAGATGCCATGTTAAAACCAAGTGTTGAATATAGGAAAAGCAATAGCTATCGAAGACCTTTGCGCTAGGTGCTGGGAAACAAAAATTATTCGGTCTCTGGATAACCAAGATCAAGCATTATAGCAAAATGTAAGACTTCAAAACAGTTCATCGAAGGTTCCAGCATACCATAGAGAAAGAAATAATCAAATGAATGTACCCTGCGAAAAACTGATTTATTTTTCCGGATTTTGATTATGCACCTTCTACATAACTTTCTTTCAGAATTTGTGCTTCTTAATAAATATTTCCAAAAACACTTATTAAACTACAAAATTCAAACATTTTGTTGTAGAACTATAAAAATTTAGTATATCAGTGTAAAAACATTTAAAGAATTCACTCGTACAGAATACTTCTTGGTCGACAGAAAATCTAGTTAACCTTTTTAATATGTGCAATAAAGTTATATAAACTTATTGAAAAAACTTACATATGGCAAAATAAGTAGGTTTAAATAACACCCACACCTATAACAAAGAAAAAGAGATAAAAAGATTTTTTTGTGATATCAGGCACTTATTGTAATTAATTACATTGTTTTATATTTATTGGTCTTCAATATGGCATACTTTTTGATTGACCTATAAAAAATTGTCTTTGTCTCTGAATCCATATTCATGAGATCAATATCTTTGTCGAGACTGCATTATATTTAAAAATGCAGTAAACATAAATACTACCCAAGAAGTAAAAGAAGCAATGATACCGATTAGTAAATCGGCAGCCGTATTAATGTATCCATCCCTGTAAGCATTGCCTGTATCAGGTTGAATATAATCCATAAAGTCGAAAACACCGTTGCATGAAAGTCGATTATGTATAACTGGTATTAAAGTACCATGTACTCCGAGGTATTTTTCTAATGTGATGCGATATTGCCTGCAAGTTGAAAGGTAACCATCCACAAAAATAGAAAAATGTATTAAGGCATAAACAGTAAAGATTACTGTGACAACTGATTTAAATATCCAAAATCCTCTTGGTAATATGCTCGTACTTCCATTTTGTACTGCTTGCATAACTACAGTTTCGCCAGCCCTGAAAAAATTATGAATTGATACTTTCCTTCATCTTTACGTAGAAACGAAGAATTTCAAATTGTAGTCATAAAGTTAAGGAATAATAATATTAGTAACGTCATAGATTATATATACTCCGATTACGGAGTATATATAATCTATGGTAACGTGCTTACTCATTTCTTGTGGTAATTGTCCTTTTAGTAGTTTTTTCAGAGTCGAATAACACCCTGTATCCATGAAAACAGGTAAAACCTAAAGTAAATAATATGTAGAATAGTGGACCGAAAGTAACCCAAATACATGCTGGAGCTTCACCACCTGGAAATTTTTAATAGTTAAATGGATAGTAAATTTGTTGATGTGATTACAAATACTTCAACCACAGACTCTGTGCTTCAACTTACCTAAGAAGTGTGAGGGTGTGTGTCTACCATATAATATGCAACTACAATTTTTTGGTTTTTCAACGCATTGATCTAATGTATCTTTCCAATGACCCCAAGCTATTCCTGATGTAATGCTGCTTGTTGCTCCAAGAATAACACATATGCCATAAGCAATGGTCAATTTGCTTTCTGTTGACTTCTGGTCCATTTTTGAACTCTAAAGATATTATTTAGAATAATATTTAAAACATATCAAAATTAACATAAAAGATTTGTTAAATTACAACAGCAAATATTGTTGGTTTTTAAGTTGTTTTTAGATAAAATAAAGTGGCAATTACTCGATAGTAGTATATAATTAGTTTATATTTTAAAGTTTGAAGCTATACAATTTTTAAAAGTCTTACCAAACTCTAACCAAAAGTATACAATTAATTTATAAAATATTTTAGTTAGTTTTGCAATAGAAGGTACAAATAAAATATTCTGTGATTAACATTAGCAGATAAGTGATAAGATTCTGACAAGATCTATTTAGGCAATACAAACTAGACTTGAATAAATAGTTTATGCAACAAGTATGTTTTAGATTGTTTCGTTATTTATAAAATAATGATTTGGTTATACTAACATTGGTAGAGGCTTGAAGACGAACTTTGTTGTTTACAAATACGTTACCTTTAAAACCCCACCTGCATTTAATTAACAGGTAGCTAGGGCAGTGTAATTTGTTGTTTGTATTAAGTAAACATTTTTGAGTTGACTGCTGAAACAATGCGAAAAGGTTCTAACCATTATCACATGGTTTGAAATTATAGTTATGATTGTCATTTAAATAATAATGCTATTAACTACATATCGTTTAACACTACAAATACTACTTTTATTTAAAATTGCATTAATTGTTTGGACACGCATTACGCGGCGACATCTTGCTACGAATGTTCGAATTAGGGCGTTGGGCGAGAGGATTAATTCATATGATTTCTATGGATTAAGTTAACCCAGTTCATCAATTTTGATGTTATTCCATGTCTCAGAGAGTGCACTCATGAATAAACTTAATGAATAAACATCGCGGATGCTGAAGAGGTTAAATGATTATAAAACAAATTATATGTATGCTGATCAGTGTTCTGAAATGATTGTTATCATTTCAGAACACCGTTATTTTGCCCCAGATATTACAGAGTAAAAATAATATTAATTAAAATTATTCATTAATTTAATAATAATAATTTATTAAACATAATATGTATTTATACCTGAACAGTATACAGTCATTATACTGTATCTACATCCGTAACAAATAAATTGTAATAGTAAGAAATATGCCCAAGCAATAGAGGATATATCCTACATGGTTTTATGTAATTATGTATGTACAAAGTTATTGCAAAATAAAATATGTAGCAGCAAAAGTTTGATACTAAAACATTAATTAATATGCCAATTCTGATATTCGAAAACACAGGCCATGTGTTAAAGCAGTTTAGAGAAATTCTATTTACAAAACTTTAATAGCTATATCTTCCCGGTCTCCGAAATTATTTTTTATTATCAGAGTTGAACGATAATTTTGTTTTTTTTAATTTAAAATTGAATAAATAAAATTTAAAATTGAATAAATAAAATATAAAATTTTAGCATTATATTATTATATGTATACCATTTGAAAGAAAAATATTTGCTCTACCAGATAGTCTCTTTGGATTTTCCATTTGATTTCATTTCCCTTGATTTTTATCCGTTTAAGATGGAATGTTAAGTTTGCATAAATAAACATTTTCAACAGCTTTTTTTTTTGTTTTGCTGGTTCGGCAGTACGAAAAGTAATTCTCTTATGTGAATGTGAGGTACAACTTAAAACTTAATGAAGTCCACTTTTTGTTCCTCGTGCATGGCATATTTATTAACTTTTAAGCTGTACATACATAAACACATATGAGATACCACGACCTCTCGTCTCTTCGGAACTCCACATATGACTTAATATTTGTCGATGTCCCAAGAATTAGCAACTTAAAATATTTTCTTTACTATAAAAACACATGTTTCTTAATGTATTCCTCAGTGCTTACTAATAAAAAACGCTTCCTGCTTCAAACTGCCAACAACTACAAGTAGAAATGTAACTTGCGTCCAAAAGTGGAATTGTATCCTCGGATGGCTGGTGCATCTGGATGAATTGGAGTCGTTTTCTAACAATTTTTGTGAAGTTTCATTCAACAATATCGATTTTGGTTCGACGATTTCTTCAAGATCCAGACCAGAAGATTCTTATCATCGAGATGTTGAAAAATTTTGTAATGTTACGAGAAAATTATAATCATTGGGGAATATATTATTCAGGTGTGGGAAATAAGAACGAAATCTTGCTATTTATTTTTAATATATTGCAACATATTAAAAATAAATAGCAAGATTTAGTTATTATTTCTCACACCTGATTAATTCCAACTTGCTGGGACAAAAACAAGAGTATATTATTAATTAGAATGTTAATTTTAATAATCAGGATCAGGAATAATAAAATATAGTAGTATAATTTTTTGTTGTTCTTTACATTTCGTCAATTTATAGTTACGGTTGTATCCATTGATGCTACTTCATGCTTGGTTCACGTGAATTTTAAATCAAGTGATTGACATAAAAGTCATACAACAGTACAACGTTAAAAAAATCATTTGATCGATGCATCTATCATTATTTTGACTTTTATTATACAGGGTGGTCCACCTAAGACGACCCACTTAAATTACAGCGTTTTTAACAAACTTAGAACAATAAAACTTGCAGGATTTACTCAGCACCTAAAGAGCTCCAAAAAACGCTAGTAGTGTTTTGTTTTGCCGTGCATAGGTTATGCGCAAGCGCACTTGGATCCATAAAAGTGATGATGAAGATGAATTTTTTTTTACATATTTTAAATCGTCAAGTAATTCTGCATACAATGGTATAAACATTTCTGCAAAATAATGGCGGATGGCCGAAAAACATTTATTTAATATTACGGATTTGTTTATCAAGTTAGGACAATGAAATTTCCAAATATTTATTCTGCACATACAGGGC